>JYFJ02006505.1:0-20205 GCA_000934665.2 Catajapyx aquilonaris | reverse complement strand
GGCCTCATGGGGAGGCGACAGTTCCACCAAAGAGATGAGCACACGGCCAGTATGGAACAGCATAGGGAGTCAGTCACTCTGTATTATTTACTCTTGATAGTATACACTCCGGGTCTGTTGCGATGTTCCGCACCATCAGTAAGTTGAGTTGTGTGTCTTACCTGAGAGAATAAGCAGCACCAAGGTCCAGGTAATTCCGTGCATCTTTCTGTGTTGACCTGTTCAGACAGAGTGGGCGGACCAGCACCCACCTATACCAATTTAATGCCAAGGACTTTATCTGACCCTTAATCAATGGTGCCCTTTGTTCCTATGGAGACCTTCCCCCAGTTTTTATATGAGTGTGAAAGAGGAGGGGAAAATCGGCATAGTTAGTGACGCATTTATACGAGGGGTTTCATCCTCCTCGTATAATACATGGGTGCGACGCAGGTGATAACGGGGCTAGAGATGATCGTGATAACGTGGCCAATTCATACTGGAGGAGGAAAGTCCCATTTGCGAGTATGATTTCCTCTGCGCACATTTTGTAGACGTCATTGTTAACAAGACGTCAAGAAAAAGGGAAAGGAAATACATCATTGACAGATATATTCCTCTCAATAGATAAAAAAACACCACCTAAAGGCCCACCCCAGAGGTTTTCACAATCCTGCTAATGTCAAAATGTTGAACAATATCTGACATCTTTGCAGGTGACAATGTCGGTGGAGTTGATGTCATATCATTGAGTTCGATCTCCGGATTGATCAGTGGATTATTTTTCCCATGTGGAAAGCGTTTTCGTCTCATGTGACTAAATCAATTCTCTTCACTAACATTGTTCACAGACTATTAAATTGTGAATATGGCTTTTCCAAGACGTGCAATCGTAATTAATAAAAAACCTATGATGTTTGGATTCCTTGCAGATTTTAGGAATAAAGCTTATTGTCATATCACATCTAAATTTGTTCCAAATTATATCATAGCTGGGTCATTCCATGTCAAAACAGACAACTTGGTGGCTCGACCATCTCAGAATTTGATGTAAAAATTCATGTGAGTACAGACCCATGAGCTGTTGCTAAAAATGAAATTTGAGCCCCCCAGGTGAAAATCCCACGGAGATATGGCAACGTCTTTCGGCAACAATGGAGCTGGAATAACAATTTTTTTCAAGTGGAGTTATTGTTGTAACCCCATCATCATATATATCAAATGAACCGGAACGAAAGGATGAAAATTGTCGTGGCAACAGTTTTTATCTAGAAAGCTAAATAAAAATTCTAAAAAATTCGCATTATTGTGCAAAATGGCACATTTCCGATGGCCCAATGTCACTGTTAGACACATGCTAGGAGTGTGAAATAAATATGGTACGTACATGGTCATCTGACCATCACTATTCTAGAAGGACAGCATCCCATGTCAAGCAGTGTTGGAAATAATAAATCCCGAAGTTCCATATTTCAGTAATTTGGTCATGTTTGAGAATATTTTTCTCAATAGAGGACTGGGCCGATTTTTAAGTTTCAAGAGTTAAAAGACGCGTCGTTTTATGATTGACATATCGGTATAAGAATGGTTCGTGCCTCAAAGATGACCAAATTATCATAATTTGGTCATCTTTGACGTCATTTTTCTCAATAGAGGACTGGACCGATTTTAAAGATACATGTCTTAAAAGAAGCGTCTTTCCATGCTTGACCCAAGATATGTAAGAACTATTCTGCCCCCGGAGCGGTTCACCCGCAGAACATTTAAAAATCCCCCTATAACCTACACTATGTTATTTGGCGCTGTATTTAATGTGTTGCGGGTGAACCGCTCCGGGGGCAGAGTAGTTCTTATATCCCTGGGGTCAAGCATGGAAAGACGCTTTTTTTAAGACATGTAACTTTAAAATCGGTCCAGTCCTCTATTGAGAAAAATGACCTCAAAGATGACCCAATCATGTGAAAGTGGGATTTTATTATTATTTCCAAGACTGTTTGACTAGAGATGTTGTTCTTCTACAGTAGTAGTGACCAGATGACCATGTACCTACCACATGAATTTCACACTCTTAGCATATGTTTAACAATGAGGAGCATACGAAATCCCAGTATAATCCGTGTTATTTTGAGCTGAATTTGAAAATTCGCTGCGGGTGAACCGCTCCGGGGGCACGAACCATTCTTATACCGATATGTCAATCATAAAACGACGCGTCTTTTAACTCTTGAAACCTAAAAATAGGCCCAGTCCTCTATTGAGAAAAATGACCTCGAAGATGACCGAATTACGGACACCACGGAATTTCAGGATTTATTATTATTTCCAAGACTGCTTGACTTGCGCAGTTGTCCTTCTACAGTAGTAGTGACCTGATGACCACTTACTTACCATATGAATTTCACACTCCTGTCATGTGTTTAACAATGAGGAGCATAGGAAATCCCAGTATAGTAAGTGTCATTTTGAGCTGAATTTGAAAATTCGCTGCGGGTGAACCGCTCCGGGGGCACGAACCATTCTTATACCGATATGTCAATCATAAAACGACGCGTCTTTTAACTCTTGAAACTTAAAAATCGGCCCAGTTCTCTATTGATAAAAATATTCTCAAACATGACCAAATTACTGAAATATGGAACTTCGGGATTTATTATTTCCAACACTGCTTGACATGGGATGCTGTCCTTCTAGAATAGTGATGGTCAGATGACCATGTACGTACCATATTTATTTCACACTCCTAGCATGTGTCTAACAGTGACATTGGGCCATCGGAAATGTGCCATTTTGCACAATAATGCGAATTTTTTAGAATTTTTATTTAGCTTTCTAGATGAAAACTGTTGCCACGACAATTTTCATCCTTTCGTTCCGGTTCATTTGATATATATGATGATGGGGTTACAACAATAACTCCACTTGAAAAAAAATTGTTATTCCAGCTCCATTGTTGCCGAAAGACATTGCCATATCTCCGCGGAATTTTCACCTGGGGGGCTCAAATTTCGTTTTTAGCAACAGCTCATGTGTGTGTACGCACATGATTTTTTATATCAAATTCTGAGATGGTCGAGCCACCAACCTGTCTGTTTTGACATGGAATGACCCAGCTTGTTCTTTAATGTTACCCCATTATTTACTATTTGTAGCCTACTGATTTCGACGCCTAACTTAATGCAGAAATAATATTATTTTGCAGCCATGTAAGACTACTGCATAGTAAAGAAACTTGGTAATAGGCGCATGAAATAAGCGCATGAAAGTTATGCAAGTTCTAGCCACTTATGTGTAAACATTGTACACTCAGATAATGATCTAAAGTTGTTATCAAGCTGACATGAAGGTGAATAGGCAAAATGAATAGAACTGCAACATGCGATGTGTTTGTGCAAATCAGAAGTCTTTATTTTGATGAGACGGTAACGACAATGAAAAAGAATATGTAGGACAATTCATTTTATGGAAGTACAAACCGATTGTGTTTTTTGCAATGAAAAAAAAATCTGAATGAAATTCATGTGATTGTAACATTTTGACATTTTTAACGTCCGAGCTGTGAGCTACGGTTTAAACTATAGAATCTGTATTCCCTATACAGATCAGAGTAACATTGTTTTTTTTACAAAATACTTTGAGTGAAAATAAATATATTTAACAATTTTAAAACCCACGAAAATTGATTGTGCTCTATTTCTACTGGACAGTATATAACATTTCGAAAAAGTGATTGCATAGTACGGTAGCACCTTTCCATTTGAGATCGAGAAGAGCAAAACACAAAAAAAGCGTTTTTTGGAATAATTCTGCACTATATTATAGGGAGGGTTATATCGACAACACATTTGCATTATTACAACAAGACACATTTCTACTGGCCCAAACTGCAGCGACATCCCAATTTTGGAACAAGTCCCAAAACACAATTCAAATTGAGGTCCAAAAGAAGTTTGAAAACTTTGAACCTTTTCGAAGTTACTCGTGCGGATCAAAAACTGTGCCAGTAGAAACAATCAGCCTTCAGTGGCAATGCACGAAATAATATTGTTTACCGTACTTATGCTGATTTTTACACGCCTATGGACAATAAATGCGCATAATATTACGCCTGCTGTTATGGTGCTAATGGAACAACAAATTCAATTAAGACGTGTGAGGCAACCAACCAGCATAAATTAGTGCCTTGTGATAATTTGTTAGTTTAATCACATTGTTTGACGAAACACTAAAGGTCTGTTGCATCAACCGAGACGATAAAGCGAATATCTGCAATGAGATTTTTCCCTTTTAATATCAGCTCATGCAACTGGGCCTACCTTGCTTCCAAACAAGCAAACATTACACTTGAACAACCACTGTACTCTGTGGTGTAGTCAATATTATTGCAACAACATTCAGCGCATCAATACACTGCAGTTTTTTGGAAGCTACTGCTATATGGAATATATGCCTTGTTGAGTTATTCTCACTATATACAACAACCAAGTAATATGAGCCCGTTTCTCGCAAAAAAAAAAAAAAAAAAAAAAAAAAAAAAAAAAAANAAAAAAAAAAAAAAAAAAAAAAAAAAAAAAAAAAAACATTTTGCTCAAAACAGAAAAATGCAAAATAATGAGGATGGACTCCTGGTCTTCATTCTCTTAAAGCAGTGTGGTTATATTTATAAATGCGAATCCGGACTTTGTTTGGTCGCAGGGATTAAGTCCAGGCTCTTGCAGTAGTGCAGACGATCCATGAGAGCCACAGGATTCCAGGAGGACCGGATATGACCGTAGATTTACACACTAGGTCCATGTTTTTACATTGCTGCGGAATAATATTTTTTAAATATTTGGTAATCAGATTTTGTTGGGTAATGACTTACTGGTTGGATTCTGCTGGTTGCTCTGTCACCAAGCTCGGTCATAACCTGGGCAGCCAACCGGTTGCAGTTTTTGTTTCCTTCGGATCGCAAGCACAGCGTTGTTGCTTTGAACGCGCTGCAACGACAAGATGTTACAAAAATTAGTTATGCAAAGAATCGCATTATTAGGCCAGCTACATCAAGAACGTACCAACACACGTTCCTGAGTTGCTTTTTCAGGGTCATGTTCTGATGCAGGCTGACATTCCTTATGTGCCGGTTGCAGTTCTCCAGTCTCTCCAGATGGTTCTCCAGGCAAGTTGTTTGCAATCTCATTTCTGACATAATTGTACAAATTATTCGGTTTAGACATTCATTTATATATTTATAAGCTCCACTTCAGGTTTGTGTATGTACTCACTTTCCACGAAATCGGGGTCACACAGCTTTTGAATGGATTCTCTGACACCCGAGCCGACTTGCTCTATGACCTTCCTGACCTCTAACCCCAGGTCAGCCGCAGTGCAACGTCTAAGGATGCTGTCTGCTACTACTGACAAATTTCTCATCTCTCTGCAACGAGACGCCATTTAATTATTTTCTCTACAGATAATGGGGAGTATGTAATGTATGAGACGATTGTCATCTCCAATGTCTCTAACATGGAGCCTTCTTCTGCCTCGAATAAAACATACTTTTTTGTGCATCATTTAATATTCTTCACATTGTCTATTGTGCAATCCCCTTTTTAAGACTTCTTGCCAAATGCAGGGCGTATTGTCTTTGCCTCTGCCAAAATTCTAGACACGGCCTAACGATGCCGAATAAATCTTTTTTAAATGAAAGGAGCACCCTGTATGTATACAGGATACACGGCACTTACAGACAGCGTCTCTCCAAGAGCGCCAGGGTGACTGGCAGACTGGATTCCCCGGCTCCTCGAAGGTTATCCATTTCTGAGTCGAACCGGGCCAAGTCGGACTGCTGGCAACTTTTTGGGGGTTGGGTGGTGGAGGTGGAGGTGGAGGAAGGGTCGTCTCCCGTCACCCCAGCCTCCGTCGATGTCACCCACATCGGAAGGAGCAGGACCATCACCGTCAACGACATCCCGCCGATTTCAATCTTTTACTCAGACATCATGTCATCTGCACGGAGGAAACATTCGTTTTATTCAACAATGCATCGGATTTATTTGTGTATAGAGTATAGGGTATATCCAAATACCATGCACATTACTCTCCGAGTGTACCCTCCATTTACAGTTATCATTAAGATGACAGCTTAACATGACATGAGAGTCGTAATCAGATAGCAATAATATTGTATGTCAACCTATACCGCAAAAGTTATTGAAATTTCGTCGCAGTAGTTCATTGCTGAATTTATTTATTGTTGACATGGGGAACTGCTGAACTAACTGAATAATGCTGTAATTACTGTAATAATTTTATGACATAGACATTAGGCTGGTGACGTTACAGTAATTATAATGTTAAAACTGACCTTGTGCTTTGTACAAGTAGGCCTAGTTTAATATGAACCAGAAGAACTTGCATAGCTGCAGATGGTCTATAAATTAAATCATTGTATGAATATTGTAGCTTGTAATTTGTAATGAACAGGCGTCATGCATACATTTGTATGCCATTAATAGTTGTTGTCTGGAACTGTTGCTAAATTCACAGCAAATGGTTTTCAGTGACATCTAGGTGGAGCATGAATGACCCCAAACAGGTGCACTCATACACATAGTTATTAAGTGTTTCATAATTATTATAGAGCGCGTGTTGCTTCTAGCAACGTCTATGTGTCTGACTAATTGTAGTGTACAAGTACACGCAAGTCTTGAATGTGAGAGTGATTCAACAGGATCTGGAGATAATTCACATCGCGTGGTGACGTTGGCAAAATGATACGTGCGGCAAATAGATCAAATTGCGTCAATGGTCCTGGGTGTTTATAATTGCACTCACTGATAACTGCACTTAGGGGGCCATCCAGCATTTATTATCGTTTTGTAGATAATATCTCGAGGGATTCCTGACACTGTCCTTGATGACACCAGTTACAATATTTATTGAATGTTTATAATTTTTGCGTTCGTGGCAAAATCTGATCTGGCCGTAGCGTAATGAGGTGCTAAACGGGCCATTTCTGCGTGCCTCTCTCGACAATGGAAAGCGGCAATGAGCGTGCGAGTATCGGACTAACAAGTGTCAAATATGGATTTGTGGACAGGGGGATTTGGGTCTCACCTGTGGCTCGTCTGAAGGGGGGAAGGGTGGGCTGTTGCTTCTTGGGACTCATTGTGGAAGCAGCAACAGCATCAGAGGACTGGGTTGGCAGAGGCCCAGTAGTAGTTGTAGGCAGCTGCTTGGTCCTCCTCTTCTCTCTTGCATGCTCACCTCTCTCCACTCAATACAAGGGCGTCGCCGCGCGCCGTGACGTCACCAGACGCCATCGACGCCCTCAATATAGGTCACTAGGGCCACGGAACTACTTACATATACAGACGCCGTTTCTATAGAGAGAGAGTTGAACACCTGCGCGGGAGATGGCGGGTCTCACCATTACACTAATGGAGGTATCGATAGGCTTTAAATGCGCTCCAAATGAATACTTACTAATTATGCTTTTAAAAAGTACGATTTTGCAATGATGATTATCCTATTTCAAATTGCCTAAATTTTGTACCACCTATATGCATGGGAGATACAGTTTATTCATGGTTGTGCTTCTGGTGTAGATATAGAATATTATTCGGAGGTTGTATCTGTTTCCGGTGCCAGTTGATTGCAGGCATTTCCGGTTTCTGTTTCATGAGCAGCAAATTATTTTAGGGTGGTGACAGTTGTGATGATCGACGCTTTTTTGTGACAGGGTCGACGATGAAGTTCCCATGGCTGCTTTTGATTTTTGCGGGTTAGTTATACGATGGCAGTACTTTACTTTTATTTTATTACGGTAGAATAACTCACAGTTGAATGATTGGTGATGTGGTTGACATTATTTGCCCAAGTTAAAGGAAATTACCACATGCGGGTGTTTCTAAAAGTTCTGTTACAGAATTACATATTTTATAGATGTGGTGGCACCCGCCGCGTTCAATTTTCGGTCTTGTGTCGAGGAACGCGACATCGCCATTCAAAAGGCTTCCACTGATGAAGACTATTTTGAAAAGCGGAATCATATTTGCAGGAAAGTACCTTAATAGTGATACTAACTATATAATATTTAAACTTCTGACAGTTCCTGAACTTCCCGTCTACTTATTAGGGCTCAGGAAATTTTTGCGGAATGTCTGCAGATCAGTTCCAGATACGAACAGGACATCTCTGTGCGGAATGATATGATTACATTGGCCGAATTAGTGAAGAAACAGAATCAGGTGAGATTCTATTGTATGTATGATTGTGTGACTTTGGGTCACCAAGATCATCCTAATGTCACAAAATTAATTATGAAAATAATGTAATTTATGATGAACTGGATGAGGCACCAGATGTTATAATCTCTTATTCTACAGACCATTTCAGCTTAGAACAAACCTGAGCAGTTAATGTGGTAATGGGTAGATGACCTTGGTGAGCCACATTCACAGACTTCTAAAGCATTATGTCATTCAAAAAGACTATGTGAACAATGACAGTTCATCTTAAGAGCAGATAACGTATTGTGAATATGTACTTAATCTGAGATTTTCCCTAATTTGCTCCTTAAAACCTGCCCTAAAATTATTGCTTTCCTACATTACTCACAACGCAACTTCTTGACCAAGCAAACGTAACTACTAATATCATCTGCAAAAAGTTACAGTAAAATCTTCATTAGACTTCATTCCCATTACTTTCATATTGCATGATGCAGGAACACTGTGAACACCGGCTGCACAGCCATCGGCAGTCAGGATCTTCTCACCTGATGGTGCAATGGACCCTACTTCTTGGCCTAATTTTGGGACTTTTTAGCCTCAGCGATGTTGCATATTGGTGACGATATGTGACACACACATTCTGAATTTAATGTAGCTCAAAATTTGACTATTAAAATATGGCAATTTAATGAGAAAATTGACATGTCACATGATGTGCCCAACCAGGACAGAGAAGGTTCCAAGAGCCTTCTTTCCAAATGAAAACTCAGTTAAAGTTGCCCAATTACGCCAATATTTTAACCATCGAACATTAGTGGAATAATACCCATATGTCAGTACACAAATCACTTAATGTAATTGCTTATTCTTTATAATATACAAGCCATATCCTGCTAGTATTTTACTCTCCTGCGGTGTGAATTAAATCCAGGGATTCTTCTGCATTTTGCATTGACGGACTTTGTTTTAAATGATGGGGTTGCAGGTAACAAGTGGATATGAAGCGAATATGGCGATCGTGATGAGCAAGGCGTAGGATGTTACATGCAGGGAATTGCTTCCACCTGGTCCATCTTCTGTGGTCGATTGATAGGGAGATGTCGGGTTTGCTGTCGTAGGAGTCGTTGTGAGCCAATCACTGCAGTTTCCGGTGCAAATATTTAACTAAAAAAGTCAAAATATTGTCATATTTATTACCAACAAGTGGCATGGGGAAATCTGGCATAATTTTAAATACGAGCTTGTATTTATTATGTTGGAATACTCATTCTGCAAAATAGTCATCCTCCCAACATCTACAATACGCCTTATATAACTTATGTACACTTTTAAAGACCGGCAACAGCAGTCAGTGAACGTATACATTACGTATCAACACCAGGGAGTCAACGCCATCTCGTTAGAGACGGACGGTGGTTCCTGTCTCAAACTACATTGAAAACACCGATAAAAGGACCTTAAACGTGGCCTTTGGTGTCAGGCAATACGTCAGTAAATATTCACAGTGAAATTATGTTTGAAATATTCAGTAAAAGACCAATGAATAATATTATTATTGTGAGAAGCAGAAGTCTGAACTTGAGTCTGAAACAACTAAAAGCCGGCAATGCATGTTTAGGGAAGGGTGAAATACGGTACATACTAGTGTGAAAATATTTCCAAGTGTATCGGCAGCTTCATTGATGAACGCAACGGCATTGGAACCGCAGGTTTTATTGACCTCCAGGTCAAGACAGTAGTGGAACTGGGCCAAGGGACTGTGTCGTGTAGTAAGGATTGAACACAACAACGAGAAAAAAATGGAAGGAATTTAGAAAAATTTGAGAGTGAATTATTATTATTATTATTTTAAGTGACACTCACCAGCAGAAAAAGTCGAAAGGTGTTCCTTGAATGGTTGATGGAATGAATGGGGTTGGGTGCGAAGGAATTATCTCTACGGCCATTTGCGCAGCGCAAGGGAAGGCGTGGGGCCAATTGTTGTAGAAACATTGGGCTGAACTTAGGTAGTCTGAAAGAGGCACGTTTAGCTATACCCTCGCTTAAGAGTGCGACTTGGCGACTGAGGAATTCTCACTATTTTGCATGTCTGATGCTGGGTTGCAAATGCCGTCATGGAAAGGCTGTAGAGCCTTCTCGTACACGAATGGCACAATAGTCGAATAGGGCGATGGGAGGCATGGAGCTGCAATGCCGACTATTTTCTTGAGTGTAGGAAAGAACGCCCTGCAAAGAGAAATGTCGGCATGTATACTTGTGCTGTACTGTAGGCCTACATACATTTTATTAACATAATAATAATTATCATCTCCATGATTTACACCAGAAAACACAGTGAATCTGGCACATTAAATATCTGGCATTCCAAAATTCGCCTCACTTATGCCATGTAAAGAAATAATTATTGTTCTGTAAAATATCTGAAACACATGACTGTGTATAGCACGTTCGATATCATACGTGCAGTCGTGATCCAGCTCAGAGGAGTTCAAGGGGATGTGCGGGCCAAAATTTTTATCCACTAGTGTCAAAACTTCGATCGTTGCGTTTAAGTAGCTTTCACATCCATCATCGTCATCATCCGCCATAAAAGACTCGTCATCTAACTCTGAGAAAAAGCACAGAGAGAATATTTACTTGGGACACTCGTGCACAAAAATCACTGTAAATGTCTACCATCGAAAACGGATACGTCCACAAAAGGTGACCTTTTCTTGATATCACGGGTCGATTGTGCTGAACTTTGCATGTCTTTGGCAGGTTTCGTCGATGGTTTCCCTGTCACGGTCGTAGGCCGAGTAGTTGTGGGTGTTGTAGATGGGCCAAGGGTAGTCGGCCAATTTTTGCAGTTCATCCCTCGGCAAATAAACTGAACGGGAAAAAATGGACCTGGTATTATCCTATAATTCAAGCAAAATCGCAGTTGACGTATGTACACATAACATACAGGTTGTTCCAACTGAAATTCTATCATTTGGTTGGCGATTTTTGGGAACTAAACTGCATGCTTTGCAAGCAGTTACTTTGGCATAACTGCATTTTAAAGGACATCAAAATAATGTTAGGTCGCCTTACGTCAATAACTTCACCTCCCAGCACGTCATAAGTTTTCATGAGGAATTCGACTGCGCTTGAACCACAATCTTCTGTTAGTTTCAGGATGCATCTTCCGGTTTCAGTCAAAGGACTGGAGGGTAAAACAAGCAATTTTTTTGCATGATTTTTATCCAGTAGAAAACTAATTTTCCAACACTGACCAGCATAGCTCACGGGCTTCAGTAATGTCAAAATGTGCGAGCATCGGTAACGTTTCCTTGGCTAGCTGCTCAGCGCAGGGCAGGACATGCTTTAAGTTTTTCTTCAGGCATTCAGCATTGTCCAGATACACTGAATGGATAATAATTCTTGTAATAATGGCACATGGAATGACGCATTGGAATGTTACGGGCATACTTACAGTCGTTCCGAAATGTTTCATTAAAGCAAATTTGCTCCTCGTAGGGGGTGACAAAATCGTAGAAAACTCCTGCAAAGGGAAAGAAAATATTACATGCTGTCAAGTAGGCCTAATGATTCATACTGAGGTTTGCTTCCCTATACTGCATTGTCTGCAGTACTTAGTACAATTTTGGAATAAAACTATGTATATACTCTCAGACCATCACTTCTCTATAGGGGAATCAGAAATGTCCAATGTTACTTGTAGGTTGTGTACAAACAGCATCCTGTCCTAAAATTTCAGAGCTTGGACAGTTGGACACTAGTAATAACGACCATTGGCCCCCAAATTAGGTCACGTTTTTCAGGTTGGGTCCTCTGGCTAGAGTGGCTGACAAATTCCATTCGGTATAGAATTTAATGTTTTGCTTCCCTTAAAAGTAACTTATTTGGAACACGCACCATATCCATCAGTATAGGGATTATGGCAAAAGATGTAAGCTTAAATGAGTACAAATGTTTCCACATAATATCTCTATTTCACATGATGTGACTGATGTCATGTGAAGTAGAGACATTCTGTGGAAACATTTTTTGTTCTCATAGAAGTGTGAATTTTGATTATAATTTAGATAGTCATCAGCAATGTTCACAGAGGAATTTTGTCGCAACTATGCTAAAAATAATATTTACTAAAATAATCGAAAATAGTGTAATAATGAAAGGGTAACAATGCAAAGGTCCTAAGTGCCCAAAAATCCGGATTTGTGTTATGAGTGTCAAGGTATCCTATGTGCCATCCGCCCATCCCATCGTCAATGTTGGGTAGAAGTCAAGTGACAGAAAAATCAGTAAGGTTCTACATTTGGCCAGTAGATGGGGCAGGAAGAAGAAAAAACATGCATAACTCAAAATCAGGGTTTTGGTACTTAGGACCTTTGCATTGTCAACCCTTCTATTGTCGTGCCTTACCATCAATAGCATCCTGCACCCAAATTGGAATGCAGGGGTTCGTGGCGTTTCTAATTTCCCCCACAGTCACATTGTACAGGCTTCACGTGGGAACAAGAAGGTAGGTAATGTTAATAAAGGCGAGTCTGTGACACTATTCGATGAATAATTAACCAGCACAATTACTACTCTCATAATGACTTGGATACGTACATACAGTCATGTTCGAGTTCCTCTACAGTCAGAGGCATCCCTGATCGGGATATTTTCTCAACTGCTGTTAAAACCTTGATCGTTACATTAAGAATGTCGTTGCACTCGGCGTCATCCGCCCAGGCCGAAGACAATACTCCTGTATAAGGACATGAAATATTTATCAAGTCGCTGTGAAGTATAAAATGACCGTCCTCAATATTTATCAATTTCATTTCACAACTTCTTATATGCTTGCAACAGCTTGTGCGTCGCGACCTTGTACTCTGTGAAACGCTGTAACATTTCGATTATTTTGAATGCAATGTGCAGCATGAAGAATGCAAAATGAAGACTTACCCGCCGTTAGGGCTAGGAGTAGATACGTTTTTGCAGTCGTCATCTGGCCCCTTTGTTGTTGTGGGAGTCCAAGAGTATAAAGAAAGATTCGGCGTCATTGCTTGCTGGATATCGCGTAAGACTGTTATTGATTGCAGACTTATTTATCTAATCTCTTGTCGCACGATCGTATCATTACACCAGCCTTCATCATGTATAGCCACATATTTTATTGCCTCCATTTGTGTCCAGAACAACAGTTATCATGTCAGACCATTTTCACCAATCAGTCTATCTTATCGCATAAGCCTGGTGTCTGCTGTCGTTAATCACGACATATGTTAAACTCATTATTTTGCTATTTTATGAGTTTCTCAAGTGCATAACAATAAAGTTAACTTTTTGCAAAGTGAAGTAAATGAGAATGACACAACTGGAACATCTTTACTGGAAATATCCTGTCATTCTGGCGGTCAACAAGCCTTCCCTGCGTCAATGACAATAATTATTATATTCTCTCCTTCAGCAATATTCTTCAAAGATAACAAATGAGATAGCTGTCGTTACTGGGAGGTCAGATTGGGATTGACTTGTCTCGGTGGTGAGACCATGTTAAAGAGTGATAACTGGATAGGAATCTTGAAGCTTCAGGATTAGCCGCCTATAGAGAGCAGCTTGTGAGTTTATTACTCTGGCCCACGTAGGAGACTGTAATTGTCTTACCGATATGATGTATAAATGTCACCCTTTGAATCACTGCTTACCAGAAAGAATCAAATACAAAGCTGAATGTTATGTGATGAATCAGAAGGCATTAATAGGAGTAGTTATAGCAGAACCCATAGAATTTATTGTCTGTAATTTAATAATTTTACTTCTCTCGCCTAATAGTGAGCAATAAAAGTAATATAACTGGTCTCTGTTGATTGCTGCAAGGCAGTATATAATACAGTATTTTGTGAAAATAAATGTGCATTTGTGACGTTCAGTATGGGGAAAAAATGTAATCGCTTTCAATATAGCATTTATTTTATTGACACTTTCAGCTAATTGAGCATAAGTAGTGTCCTTGGAAACTTCGGAGTTGTAATGATGCCTATTGTTGCTGTCGCTTAATAATAATTGGCAAGGGTGTAAGTAGCGACGAAAATGAGCGTCAGTGCGGTGAAGGACATAGCTGACAAGCCGCTGGCTCCTTGCGTGCTGGTTCTCGGTGTTCCCGTAGGTGGCGGCGGAGGATTGCATATTCCCTGAAGAACAAAAAAATAAAAATAAATCGTGGCAAAATCCTTACTATTGTGTGTAGTTATTTACCTACTACGACACAAAGCAAGATGGTCATAATATAAATATTAAGCTAGTGACGAATTGCGTCCAATTTGTTATATTTCTCAGAGGATGTCCTGGTATGTATGGCACATATTGAAAATGTAGAACAATTTATCGAATTGCTGACAGTATAGTGTCATTACATCCTTGCCTGTCATTGTATTTGTAATGTATTGTATTTATATTATTTTGTATTGCATTCATTGTATTGTATTTCGGCTTCAATATGCAATAAATGAGAGGGAGAATGAGAGACGAGAAGGGTAGATGAGGGCCTTATAATTATAAGCTACGTTACCCATGTCCCTCTCTCTAGTAGTGTAATTACGTAATTTATTAAGTTCGGAGACTTCGGACCTGGAAAATAGCGTGCGGGGTTTTCAGTTTCAACAACTACATATTGCCTTTTAAAATAATATGGAGGACACATTCATGTTGCGCAAGGATCCTGAACATTCCATTAAACTTATCTCAAGAAGTACGGAGTTTCTTTATAAAAATAGTAAAATACCTGTATATCAGGCTTCTTCCGGTGTCAGATAATGATGACATTTGGCTACAGGAGTATAACTAACTCTCACTGAAGTGCTATGTTGTGTTCACTACAGAAACTATGTTAGTCCAAAGAGTACGAGTAACTTTGTTACAATAGCACTAACAAAATAATTGCATTTGTAACCAGTAGCCTACAAAATTGGAATGTTGATGACACGGTTGAGGAAATGAACGACATCCAATTTTGTTGGTGCATTTTAAAATCAAGATGAAAGCAGCATAACAATAACCTATATTCACTGGTTCTTGAAAGTGCGTGTACGAACATATCCAGAGTACTGTTATTTTATGTGTAGTGGGCAGTTTATACTGCAGTAATATTATTGTCGTCAACCCTCGTCCCCTCGTCCTGCAAAAGAAGCATCATTGGTTACTCGCAATGAAGATGCAAGGCATTACATTCAGCATCTGTCCCGCTGCATTAAGAGCACCGTCGACCACTTCTGCTCCTTCGGGGCCACAGGCTTCAGTTATTGTTTCATTGATGCAGGTGTTGACTTTAGCCCACGGTCTGGATCATGGAAAATAATGAAAAATATTAGTTACATATTATTATTATTATTATGTTACTGCTGAATGATGTTTCTAAATGTACAGGGAGACCTTTTTGTAATGGAACCTGGATCGTTCATAAACTTTTCCCACACGGAAATCGTTCGGCATAATAATTTTTAATGCAATTATGTCACATATAACCCAAATTGTGTACGGATTTTTTTGCATGTATTCCCTCGTTTTAATATCGTCATTGGGGACGCCAGGAACCATGGACAGTTTAATTTTATGGCAATGTAGCCTATACATATGACGGATGATTTTTTAGTTGCAAACTGTTCACTAAAAACTGACATTTATAAAATGAAAGAGGCCAAAATTATGGTTTCACATAAAGTCTTGCTCCATTTGAAGGGGCCTTAACCTGCGTAACCAGTATGACAAAATGAGTTATTTAATTAAATATTTATTTTAGTGAACAATGTGCAGCTCTAAAAGTGATAAGTTATCATTGCGAGAAAATTTCAATAAAAATAATATAAAGTTCTTGTGGCTCCTCTTCAGGAGACTGTAACAGGGAAATATAGCAGAATATCGAATGCGAATATTTTTGCAAAGCCAGAATGCATATTACAAAATTGACTTTCATTTTTATGGCGCATAAATTAGGAACAACCACCACTATAAATTGTGGCGGGTTCACGGCATAAATTATTTTAAAATATTTACTTTCTGGGAGTTACTGTAAAGGCTGTGGTGGGTAGGAAGCTCTTCTGCGCCGGTCATTGCGAGGCCCTACTCTTTCTGTGGAAGTATGCGATTGACGCCAAATTTCAAAATATGCTCACCTGCACAATGGCATAGGATTCATCACTAGGTCGGAAATCTGCGGTAGTAACGCATAGAATTCTCGTGCGAACTCAACATCGCAAGATAAAGAAGCGTTCCAGTGTGTCAGGAAGCAAGAAATTTTGGCCAAATAGACTGTAACAAAAATAGAATGGTTATTATGTTGTTTATTTTTAACTCTAACGTGTCAGATTTTATTCATTTCCTACAGCACATGAGATAATGACAAGAAGGAATTTAACTTTACAGGAGAAATAGGATATATCGTAGAACTCCAAGCATTGGAACAAAGTATGTATACCTGAAAAGAGATACTGATGCATTATTGCACCGGAATTTTTAATATTCTGCGAGTAGCAAGACAAGACAGCCTGCCTTGACCCATGCTACCTATTAAGTATTTTTTATGAGTTACTGTTTGAAAAATGATAGTTCGGCACCTGCAACTTCCCCAGGTAGAGCCAAAAAAATTCATCCTTTTTTCTCTAAGGCCCACTATATATTATAGCATGCCGGGTAGCCCGACATAACAGAAACAATATTATCAAGGGCCACAAACTTAACCTGACCACAAGTGACACTTCTAGACAGTCATTACAGAAAAGGGTCACGCCTAAAAGGAACTGACTTTGCAACGAAATTTCATCATAAATCTTACAAGATAATTTTTCTGTCAATACCGTAACGACTGATTACATTTTTCGCATGTGTTAAAACCTATAACACTTTGCTACAAAACGTTTTAACTTTACTCCTCACACCTTCATGTACAGTACACCCACTTACAAGTAAATCTGTGCTACTAAAATATTATTGTCATTATTGCAATAGATTGATCATTATCATTGCGCCTTACAGACATTCGAGGATCATAACATGTATTCAAATAGACAAGAGACAGAAGAGGACAATTAAATTTGCACATGAGTAACACGAAGGTGATGTCAAATGGGATATCAGAAAATATCCTATATGCTGCGTAATTTCTGTCTCCGTATTTAGAAAATAATTTGTGAACCGGTCATTTCACATGATATTATTATGGTCTAGGCCTATTTTTTCAAACGTATACAACTATGAAGATGGTAATTTTATTCCTACACTATAAAGATGTGGGATATAACATTTGTTTAATAAAAATATTAATGTTTGAATACACTCAAAACAATTAATCGATTGTTACGGTGTTGACAGAAAAATTATGATCTAGTAAAATTTATAATGAAATTTTGGGCCGTTACAATGTATTAATACACAAAATTAGAGAATACAGGAAATACAGTATCGTTGGAAGAAAATAACAACTTTTGTCACCATGCTCAATTTAAGCATTTAGAAAATATTGACCCAAATGTGCAAGTTCACAAAGAGTTTGATGTGCGGTGACCTTGCCCGTATATTCATCTGCAGGTGATAAGTTCATCAATCTCCTCTGGCCCCTTCCCCTCTCCCTCCCATACAATACACAAAGATTGGGGTCTCACATTTATGCATGTCCGATCCTTCAACGCAGATCTTTTGATTCACAAACTGGTCGATGGGCACCCTCACAGCAGGTATGACTTTGTCGATTATTATTTCTGATAGAAGGGGTTTTACAATGCTGAGAATTTTATCTTCAGCTGAGGTGAAATTCCTGCAAGACACAGCGAGTAATGACCGGCATTATAAACGTGCTAAACATGTCATTATACTGGAAGTAACTTACCCGCAGAAATGAGCCAGAGTTGTGTTATCTTGAGGAATATGGGAACCCAATTTGTCGTGCACCACCTGTAAAACTTGTATGGTGATATTTAAGAAGTCAACGCCTTGTGCACTGTCCATCCAAGTAGCAAGCCTCTCTACTGAAATATTAAGAAAATTGTTAGGCTTACAATGTTACTACAGTTTAAGCGAAGAGTAATACGTTGTTTCCAGTAGGAGTAAATTATCATGATTAAATAATTGTATAGCTATAGCATGTAAGACAGGCCTGTGACTGCAAATTACTGTATAATGACTTGAGGTCCGTAGAAAATACGAGTTTTATATCAGACAACTGTTGATTGCTTCACATCCAAAGGTACGGTATACTACTTGAATAAGTAATTGTGAAGTTTTCATGCCTCCGACTAACTACTTTTTTGATGGTTAACCTCCTGAAGCCCAGATTATTTTTAATTATTTTTTTAAATTGCTTAATTTTTAGAAAAAAAAAATTTAAACCCCAATGGCTAGAGGGCTGTACGCTGGGCGTCAGGAGGTTAAAAAGGTTAATGGCACGATTTTTTTTAAAAAATGCTGAGTTAAC
The DNA here is from genome assembly GCA_000934665.2 of Catajapyx aquilonaris. Lineage (NCBI taxonomy): Eukaryota > Metazoa > Arthropoda > Diplura > Dicellurata > Japygidae > Catajapyx > Catajapyx aquilonaris. The sequence continues at coordinate 1,572 of JYFJ02006505.1, read as the reverse complement.
CATTATCTTAGTGGGCTATCTAACACAAGGATGAACAACTGACATATGGCGGCAGTTTTCCTCTACCGACTCGGGGCTTTTGTCGAAATTTGTTTTTCTGTTTCTCACGCTTGCATTTCTACGTATATTGACACATTCCGCCTAGTGACTTCAGTAATCACACTCGTGGCAATATTCAAAATCTCAGCAGGAGTCGCTAAGAACATTAGATAAGTCTTATACGGTATACGCATGGATTTTTGAAGAAACGGCAAACGAAGATCAGTATTTTTAGTGTTCACTCAGTAAAACATATTGAATAATACAAATTATTATTTTGCAACACTGGTCTCACAGGTTAAATGACGATCAAATGCAGGAGATGGCTACATGATATTTGACACTATATAATATAATTAGATGAAGTTTTGAACAGTTGACATCTAAAAATAATAATCACAATCTGCCATTGTCGAAAATGACGAGGCCTATGTGGACTCACTCAAACTTAGCCCATTGACTTAGCAATTTTTATATCCTTCTGAAATAATGATGATGATGATGATGATTACTACTACTACTACTACTACTACTACTACTACTACTACTACTAGGACTACTACTACTACTACTACTACTACTACTACTACTACTACTACTACTACTACTACTACTACTATAGGAGCATTGCCACTGCAAGAAAATAATAAAACTGGTTTTGATTTACAGTACAAGTTAGCATACTATTATAATAATTATAATGAATAATAATGCACCTTTTTTGTTGTAGTATGTGGAGGCTGCGTATTGTTTCCAACTGTTTGTCTCCTGTGAGTAGCCATTGTTCATGTACGACGATGGTGTCGTACTAACTGGTGGCGCATCAGTCAGCCAACCTGAGCAATCGGGCGATATTTTGTGGCATAGTGTCTGAAAATAATGTGCCATGGAATTTTCACATACCGGTACCTAAATTACGTTAAATGCACTATTCTGGCAAGAGGGTGGAGATAATACATAAAAAGAGAGAAGGAGCGCAAAAAATCACACATATTGTGTATGAACTATGCCCCATCCTAGGTAAACTTCCATCGAAGATTCCGTCTCATTGAGTGACTTGCACAGTATATTATAGCTTACTAATATATTGTAAGAGAGAAAGACGAAGACAAAGACAAAGCGGAAATAAATTAATTTCCTGTTTAGGGTTTTAGAATGCCAGTAAGGGGCAACTATCTAATCCGGCAATATCATTGCCATTCGTTATTACTCCCCATATTATGTTATGAGTAACTAGGGGAATATTGCAGTATACGGTATAAATACATGTTGTCAAAAACAGTATCAATAATAATTGTACATTAGCAAATTTTGGACCTCATGCATTAAGCATACTGAAAAGGATCCCAGAATTGATTTCTTCGTGCTTCGTATATGTTGTTGGGGGTGGCGAGTAGGCCCCGTGTGCAAAAGGAGCGGCCTCCATTGGCCGCGGTTAGGCTTGTAGGCCGGTCACGTGACCTAGCCTTTAAAAAATCACCACGCACAAACGACTTTGATTTAAGAAATGATTTTTGGCATGGAGGTATATCT
>JYFJ02006504.1:0-19299 GCA_000934665.2 Catajapyx aquilonaris | reverse complement strand
TCTTTTCCTCGCTTGTCACGGTTTCAGCTATCTCACTCCGTGCCTCGTAGTTATCCAACAACGGCATTAATTTTCTGACGGTGGGTAGTGCCAAAGCTTCAGAGTTCACCTTCAACAATCTGGAAATATATTTTCAGCTACTCACTCTCAGTGTCAAGGTGCTTATTCCACAATCTGCAGAATTTCTCCGTTCAGATAAGTTATTAAAATTTCTTGTAAACATCATCATCATCATCATCATCATAACGACATAAAATACACTAGTCCATTATAGGAATGCTCAAAATCTGTTCACATAAGAACGAGAAGTGATAATAATTAGTTCTCTTCTCAGAAAAGTCAGACCATTGCATTTACGACTTTCTTGTGTCTTTACATGATGCGAATTAATTCACTCCTGAAAAATTATGAAACCATTATTTTACATGTTATATGGAAATCCCGCATGACCTTCCGCATGCAGCCTATTGAACGAAACTCAGCCTCAGTGGCATCAAGGGTCCAAGGCTGACATGCCATTGGGGCCGTACACATAATTTACGTCGTCATCGAAGGGGAGGGAGGGGGTTTGCTACATGATGACCAAAGATGACGAGGGGGAGGGAGGGGGTTCAAAATGGTCAAAAATGTGATGAAGTAATATGTGTATTGCGCCTTTATCTCTGATTCGAGAGCGAGGCGACTTACGGTCCAGGGGCAGCATCTCCACCATCGTTGGGAGCCCTGGATTGTAGCTCCAACACAATCCATGGGCCGGCTCCATTCACCTCTGATGACAGAATGTCCTCAGAAATTTTTTGCAAATCATCATCACTAACTTCAGCTCCTCCTGCAACAAAAGTTCGAAAGTTCACCTATTGCACAGTATATTATACATTCCGTTGATTCCGTGCAGAAGCATTGGCGCAATACAAAGAAGCTCAGTGACCGGAACACACATCAAACTGGTACCAGTGTTATACAGGGTGTTCGCGAATTCGTCTGCCAAAAATACATGGGTGGTAGGGGGTGCATATGGAAGAAGCATGGCTACTACACAAATCACGTAGCTAATTAATTGTAGAAATTCATTCTTTTAGCAATAAAGCAACATTAAATAAAAAATCATAGAGATTAAGACCTGTTTGGGAATTATGTAAACGTACAATGGATGCTGATCTCTCTAATAAAGGATGCATTGTACTGTATGCCATCGCTTGATTTTTATTACCCTACACCCCACCCCACACAAGCGTAAAGTTTCCATCGAAACAAATAGGTTCCACCATACAAAATAATCCCGAGAAAAATTTTAAAACATTTTATGTAAGCTACTGATTAATAAACCGGATGTTTTGGATAGTGTGCTTTGGTGATAACAGAGGCCTCTGGCGTGATTAAAATGCTTCATGCTTGCCTACAAGTTGTAGCCTTGACCAAGGTGATAGCCACTTTGTGGTCCTGTTATGTGAAAGGACGTGGCTGCTGCTTTCAAAACTCACAGCATTTGAGATTGACCCAGAAGAATAAAATTCTAGCTATAAACTCCCAGAACTCTGTTCGTAATTTTCTCTTTACACCCTTCTGCCAAATCGTCATCATATACTACTGTTTGGAGTAACTTTAGTATTTTGGTGATATTTAATTTAAGAAGATGTTATGCAACGTGATTACTTACGTAAGGAAATGACAGTGAAAGCTAAAATGAGAGAAGCAGCGGTAACGACGGACACTCCTCTCATCATTGCTGTTGACGTGACCATTCAAGTAAGGCTGGCACTGTAATCCTGACGTATGCTGCTCATCCGGAATCACTCGGGGTACCTAGCGGGAGAATGGGATCCTGCCCATGCCCTCAATTGCATCCAGGGTAAATAAAAACAACTGCGCGCGCATCTTCATTTGCACATTTTGCCTATCCAAGCAAAGTCATAGTTCCCGCAAGCACTACTGTTGCGCTGAAAGAAATCATATTGTTTCCATAGATTTTCCTAAGTGGACGATGGATTATTGCTTCCAGGAGTGGGATCGTAAGGTTTATTATAATTATATTTACTAAAACGTGATACTGAAATTGGAAAACAGATCTAAGTTGGTCGGTTGGTGACACTCACTCAAAATTGGCAAATTGAAGGTACAAAAGTTAAACTTGCACTGGCATACACTAAGGCGAATTCAAATAGAACTCTAATGTAGACAAAAGGTCTCTTTTAGTGACAGTTTATTTAGAAGCTATATGCTACTGTATTTACAACTCCCTTATTGTAAGGTTTCACCAGTTTCCATTTTAGCTTTTCAACGCAAGCTTTTCGGGATTCCCGGTATCATTACCAATAAGTTCCGAATAATATGGTAATACCAACAGTACTACTGGAATATATTCTTGCTTTTAACCTTTGCAACAGCCAAATACTAGACTAGACGCCTGATAAAGGTGCGTCACAGATTCAATAAATCGTCATCTATGATTTCGTCAGAACCCATTAGCTCGTATGCATGAAATCTATGCTTAGATCTACTTTTTATAAGTTCTTCTAACATAACATCGTCTTCAATTTCTGATTCCAGAACTGGTTTCTCAGCTGAATCCCCAAGTTTAGAACGTTGCCCATCCTCGTCGGAATCGCTCATATGAGTAGCACGTTGAGGAGCTGGAAAGTGCCCTGGAAATTGACAAAAAGAAGGGCAGCAGGTTATTGAAATTTAATATATCAAGTGACGCAGGATTTACTTTAAAACGTTTCGAAAATTCAAATAACTAGACTATATTATTTCGACTATATGTTATGTGCATATGGGCATGCATTTCTGAAGGTGATTGAAATGGGGTAAATGTGGAGAACCCTGGAGATTATCAGCAGGCGATTTTAGGTTGGCAAAGAACTTCTAATCACCATGGTCTGGGTAATCCAAAATGCCTAATCGCGAATTAAATCCATTTACAGTCAGGCACTGTCGATGTCGTGCGCCATTCTTCAACAATATTAATGAGGACGTTATTGAGCATTTTCCAGCTATTTCAAACCTTGCATGAAGTGGATTTCACTTGTTTCACCACCAAGGTAAATATTTTGGCAGGCGAGAATATAGGAAATAGCCAATTGACGAAGGAATGTGTTGCTGTGAGAGAGCTTGAAAAAAGGCTTAAAAATCAGTAGCCTATACCACGGTTTAAAAAATGCTCGATCGAAATGCACTTTGTTTCCAGAAGTGGCTCAGGATTAGTTTCACCGCGGGGAGCTATGGTGGATTCCGTAAGAAATTACAAGACGAAAACATGGGGGATTTTTGACATGAGGGCCGGTATAATCATGAATCTAATCATTATACACCCATTTTAGCGAAACATCACTCACCTACAAATTTTTTGGCAAAGATTTCCGCCCTTTTAGATAGGCTTTCCAGAGCTTTTCCATATGCTTCCCCTGATTTAAAATAAGAGGTCGATTAAAACAGGGTAAGACAACTGTCAAATCAACAAACTGTAGAATACCTAATCATTAATATTATTAGCCACTCACCTTCAGAAAAATCAAAATAAGGATTGGCATTAGACACAGTCACCAGAAACACCAGAAAAATAACAGCCTTCATTGTGTCTTTTCCTCCACTAAAGAGTGTGAACAGTGTACAGTACGTGCTTCAAAGCGCCTCATCGTAAAAGTCATCGCACATGTTTCAACTAGAGGTGCCAACCTCATCGCTGGTGGTGTAGGAGATTCCTGCATTCTTCTCCAAATCACTGCCTGCAAGAGATATAATAATAATAATAATAATAATAATAATAATAATAATAATAATAATAATAATAATAATAATAATAATAATGGACACCCCGTGATAAGCCTCCTTGGGCTTTGTAGGGGATCATCTTTTAATTGACTGACTTTAATCATTGCCTTTGCTGTAATGGATTTTGATAGCAGGAGGAAACGGGAGAACCCCGAGAAAACCCACTCGAACACGGAGAGAAACCATCGAAACTCTTCAAACATAAGTCTCCTCTGTCCGACACGGGGATCGAACTTGGGACCTTATAGAGGTGGAATGGTGTGGCGCTAACCACACACCACCGTGTCGCCCTGCAAGAGATAGAAGATGAAATACATTAACACTTATGTGCACATGTGGTGATTACTATCCCCTCTCTCTGGTTAAAAATCTGATTTGATCCAGTGGTAACTTACTGTTCTGTCTTTTGAATTTCCCGGTTGATGTGTCGTGGTTTTATTCCATGGGATAATGACCGATAAGACATACTGTTTTCCTTTTTTTTAAAGCATATACTCTCTAAGGCAGCCCAAATAATCTCAAAATTATTCAAAATGCATTGCACCGCAATAATATTGTGGGTAGGTTTTATGACATCCTACAAATTGCACACTAATTCAGTACTGGATATTGAATTTTGATTCTTCACAGACTGTATATACAGTATACTGTGTAGCGCTGGGTACGATAATGTATGTATCACTCTTCTCTGCAGTGTGAGGGTTTGTCTTGGGGTTGGTATCTGTGCCCTTTTACGAACATTCCTTGATGCAATCCGAAAGTAGTTTAAATGACCTTTTTATGGGCCCTTTGTGCAGGCAAAATACAATGGCTGATTCATGTTCCTGGCAAACTAACAGTAAAGGCTTAGCACTCGGGGCACGTTAGAAAAGGGGTATTCTGGATGATAACTATCGCTGGTTAACTGTACACAGGAATTGTAATCGTGACATTATGTAATGACCAAAATGTTTGCTTTACACATTTTACGATATTGCGTATTGTTTGTTATAACAATGCACAGACAAGTTTTATTTTCGATGAAAGCAGATCGCAGAGAATGTGGAAGCATGCTATTACAAAACCATTATACCTTACCCAAGTCCCATAGTTTACGCGCGCCCCAAAAAAGTGGAGGGGTGGGGTAGAAAACAAAATGTGATGAAAAATCTCCGTTAAGATTATCTGGACTTTAGAAATGATAATTATGAATAGTAACAATGGAGCTAGAATGGCACCGAAGTTAAAGTTAATTTGACAGTTACCAACTGGAAAAATATGATTACACTTTGGACAGTGATTTTCGGTGGGGTCTGGTAATAATTGCTGTCACTACATTAATTTGTTACATAGCAGGAGATTTATTTTAATGACGAACCTGAGGGGCCACATAAACCTGAAGACAGCATTAAAATTAATTACAAAAAATCCACCACGGAATTAAAAAATGTTTATCACGGCTTGCAAATGTCGAATTTTCTGTGCATTTTTGAGTGCAGGGATTGAAAAAGCCATTTCACATTCATTCAATTGAAAATTTTTATCGTAGCACATTGCCCTGAGGTCTAACTACACAATGTCATCACATTTTAATTTATTAATAAATAACAATGATAAATGTAGTTCAGCAAAGGGGTAGCAAATTCTGAAAACTTAAACGATATATCGACATTTTTAATTCAGCGACAAAATTTTTGTAATTAATTTCAATTCAGTCTTTGGGTTTGTGTGGCCCCTCAGGTTTGTCATTAAAATAAATCTCCTGCTATGTAACAAATTAATGTAGTGACAGCAATTATTACCAGACCCCACCGAAAATCACTGTCCAAAGTGTAATCATATTTTTCCAGTTGGTAACTGTCAAATTAACTTTAACTTCGGTGCCATTCTAGCTCCATTGTTACTCTTCATAATTATCATTTCTAAATTCCAGATAATCTTAACGGAGATTTTTCATCACATTTTCTTTTCTACCCCACCCCTCCACTTTTTTGGGGCGCGCGTAAACTATGGGACTTGGGTAAGGTAATAACAGGAATGTATGACGTGTATGTCTTGGTTTGAAAATAATTGAAAGTTATGTTGGGTGAAGTATTTTATTAAACAATGCCAGCAATAGATGTAAAGGTGTCCTACGCAGGTGGAGTAGTCACCCCAGTAGCAGCAGACAGCAAATTCTTGACAAAAACCATAGCTATGGCACCTACTTTTCCGAGGGCTTCAATACCCTTCTCTCCCACTAATGGTCACCCGCAGTAGCAGTTAAGGAATAGCCAACATTATTAACATTACCATACATTCTGTTGACGATTTTTATAAATGGCTTACTTACTCGCTTGGACCTTCGCCATATCAATTGCATCTTCACTGCGGACTTCCGAGAATGTGGCTGTTAACACCACCAGAACTGCGAGCAAGGGTGCTGCTGTCATTGTGGTTGATCGCTTCTGGCGGAGGGAATTTGTACAATTCTATCATATCTATAGTATATGCCCATATAAATTATTTTATAACTGACGAAGTTGAATAGTTGCCTTAGCAGAAGGTCAAAGTCTCACACTTTCTTGTTTTGTGTATGTATTTGACAAGCTTTGTTACGGTATCTTTTATGGTGCAAAATACCTTTTATGACGCTTTAAAATCAAAGCATTTAGGTCACAAAATATTGTTCAAGCAGTTTTTATATAGTTTCTTAAACAAAAGCCTTCAAATATAAATCGACGTGATTTTGACTCAGTCAGGCTGAGCACATCATGGCCAGTTCATTTGGGCCTCAGAATCAGCACAAAATAATTAATAGAGTGGCTTCGTAGTGTTGTTCTGCTACCTTTTGCTGAGTGACATTTCATCTGAATGGCGTTATATCCTGGTGACTTTTCATCATCTTCACATTCGGGTAATGTCACTTCCCATGCACTAGTAATATGATATCTTACTTAAATGGGTTTTAATGATCTGTGATGACTCATGAAAGCCGGACAGCCAGATTATGCACAAAGATCGCGTACAAGTCGAGGTACGAGTATACAAGGGCAGTGTCAATGGGGCAAGATAGTAGTGAACACGTGATACCATCATCATCATCATCAACATCCCGACATTTCCCTATGAGGGGTAGTCAGCGATGAAGGGAGACGCAAGCTAACCCAACATATGAACTCAGTAATAATTAAAACTCGTAAAAATCAACCTAAAAACAACCCGTCCCAACCTCCACCCCTGCCCACCTCAGACGAGGACACAATCATGATACCAATAATTCTAATAAACTTTAAAATAATTTAATTAATTAATAATAATAAATAATTAAATTTTAATCCAATTAAGTACAGTGATTTCCAACCGGGGGGTCGCGAGCCCTGGTTCACCTTTTTTTGCAATTTGTGTCAATTGAACCATTTTTGCGGCCATACAGAGTGTATGTTTTCTGGAAAGGGGGCAGTTGTAGAAGGGGCCGGGGGAGGGGAGGAAGGTGGGGGGGGGGGGGGTCGCACATCTATGAAAACATTATTTTAGGTAAGGTTATTTTAGGTAAGGGGGTCGCAGTTGGCAAAAGGTTGGAAACCACTGGTCTATAGTAACCATGACTGTGCTTCTATATATGCTCGATTATTTCTATGTAAATGATAACTGAAGTAATTCTTTCAGATGGTTTTTAACTCTTGGATGGGTATGTCACTCCCTGAGTATGAGCAAGTGCTGGGTTGCTCTGGTGATGCTACGGCTGATGGGAATGGTGTAAGTTTGTTGGAGTTAGAGAAATGTCTACATTTGTTTCTAACACAGGTTTTCCGCATAATAGGAGTCATCAGTACATCAGTACAGCGATAAAGAAGTATATAGTACAGAACTAGGTGTGCAACAGAAGTGCTTCGCCAGTGCAACGAACGTGCAGCAGCAGTGCAATAGAGTGTTTATTCTCATTGGGTTGTTGTCTTTAGTGTTGTTGTCGTTGTCATTATTATTAGTATTACACATGTGTTAAATATGATTTAAACACGTGTCAATAAACAGCCAAAAATTTATATTATACTGTATGTCAAAATCAAGTTGTGAAGTGAAAAATACCTTATTTGAACTTGATAATGGCCCACTTTCGGTAGCTGCGTTGGGTGCATTTTGATAGGAAAGCCCCTGCCCAAATGCATTTTTTAGCTTTATAATGATCTGTGAGTATTCAGTCGTTATCGGAGCCACCAGGAGTTATTGCACCAAGTACCTACGTAGGATGGAATAGTGCATAGTGCCCGGTTGGCCCGTACTTGCTATCACCTCCTATGAACAGCCCTTCCCTCTGGCAAGATTTGCAGGGGTAATAGAGGAGACCAAGACAGGTATTTTTCACATAGGAACCCGTGTCCGGAAACACCATCTAAAGGTGGTTCATAGACAAGGCATGGATGCGCTCAATTTGCCAATTTTGAGTGAGTGTCACCAACTGACCAACTTCAACTCTCACTGGAGGTTTGTAACCGACCTGCGTTGTTCAAAATTTCAGTATCTCGTTTCAGTAAATAAAACTCTAATAAACCTTACGATCCCACTCCTGGAAGCAATAATCCATCGTCAGCCCGGGGACACCCCCTTCATCTCGTGCAGAGTTTAGGGCCATCTCTGACTTCGTCTCGGGTGGTATTTCCTATAGACTAAACCACCCAGGGGAGCTCACAAAATGACCACATATGTCATTGCACTGCACTTGCACATCCCCTCCTGTCATCCTCCCTATCGCTCGCGGTACCCGGGCGTTACGGCAAAAGGACCAACTGTACCAAGCTTGTACAAATTTAAGCATAAATAAAGGTATACTGTGCCGATGCCCTAGGGCGGTGCACTAAACCCCAATATTTCCTATTTCCTATTTTCCAATAATCCATCGTCCACTTAGGAAAATCTAGGGAAACAAGATGATTTCTTTCATCGAAACAGTAGTGCTTGCGGAAACTATTATTTTTCTTGGATGGGGAAAATGTGCAAATGAAGATGCGCGCGCAGTTGTTTTTATTTACCCTGGATGCAATTGAGGGCATGGGCAGGATCCCATTCTTCCTCTAGGTACCCATAGTGATTCCGGATGAGCAGCATACTCGTACGTCAGGATTTGAATGGTCACGTCAACAGCAATGATGAGAGGAGTGTCCGTCGTTACAGCTGCTTCTCTCATTTTAGCTTTCACTGTCATGTCCTTACGTAAGTAATCACGTTGCATAAACTCTTCCTAAATTAAATTTCACCAAAATACTAATTGGCAACGCTAAAGATACTCCAAGCACTAGTATGATGACAATTAGGCAGAAGGGTGTAAAGAGAAAGTTACGAGTTCATAGCTAGAATTTTATTCTTCTGGGTCAATCTCAAATGCTGTGAGTTTTGAAGGCGGCAGCCACATCCTTTCACACAACAGGACCACAGTGTGTCTATTATGCAATGGTTTTCAACCTTTTACCAACTGTGACCCCCTAAACATGTTTCCATAAATGTGCGACCAGCGACCCCCCCCCCGGCCCCTTCTACAACTGAACCATTTCCAGAAAACATACACTCTGTAGCCTATGTCCGCAAAAATGGTTCAATTTGCACAGAAATTGCAAAAAAAATGAACAAAGGCTCGCGACCCCCAGGTTGGAAACCACTGATGTAAAGACACAAGAAAGTGGTAAATGCAATGCCGCCCTGACTTTTCTGAGGAGAGAACTAATAATTATTATCCCTTCTCATTCTTATGTGCACAGGTTTTGAGCAATCCTTATAAGTTATAACCTAGTGTATTTTATGCCGTGGTGATGATGATGATGATGATGATGATGATGATGATGATGATGATGATGATGATGATGATGATGATGATGATGATGTTTAAAAGAAATAATAATATCTGAATGAAAAAATTCTGCAGATTGTGAAATAAACTTATGTACCTTGACACTGACAGTCAGTAGCTGCGACAATATATTTCCAGATTGTTGAAGGTGAACTCTGAGGCTTTGGCACTACCCACCGTCAGAAAATTAATGCCGTTGTTGGATAACTACGAGGCACGGAGTGAGATAGCTGAAACCGTGACAAGCGAGGAAAAGAAAGAAGAAGATGACTTCATTCAAGCCATTCTATCTACGCCGCCTATCCAGACAGCCCACAGATTCCTTGTCTCAAAAGGTATCAAAGCATTGTTCACTCTATACGTTATTAACTCTCAAATAGCAGCACACGTCTGCACCCCAGTTAATTTCTTTAACCTCCTGACGCCCAGCGTACAGCCCTCTAGCCATTGTGTTTTAAAATTTTTGAAAAAAAATATTTTTAGAAAAAAATATTTTTTTAAAAAAGTTTAAAAATTTAACAAATATTTAAAAAATATTCTGGGCGTCAGGAGGTTAATAAAATTTTCAAGTACATCTTTTATGCAAAGCCACGACAGAAAATATCTATTGTTAACAAGATAGTAGCACGCGTGTTAAGAGTAGTGCTCCTGACTTTTTGGCAGGTCTGGCCCCGTCTGATAGAGAGCGCTTTTCTGAACTCCTGAGACAAATCTGGTTGGAGCTGTACCCACGGTCTAACAGGATCAAGCAGCCAGGGTCGAGTGGACTGGAGCACGTGTTTTTGGCCAGGGCGACTCTGTCCAGGGCTTGCACTCCTGGCTGTACTTCTACCTCATGGAGAAGAAGGGAATGCTCAACTACGAAGGGTATAGTAAGACCTCCATGGCGCAATGAAAGTACTGAAACAAGGCAGGCGCATGTGAGACCTTCACCCATGCCATGCTATCCCCCCCCCCCTCGACCCTCTCCCCGCACCTCCAGTGTCCATGCAGACACACACTTCAGCTGCAAAGGGTAAGGAGGGGACAATGGGGTACCGACAAAGCTGCATCTACCACTTCATAAAGAAACGAACGAGAGAAAAAATCTGTTTCATTGGAGTAGGCTGTGTAAGGGGGGAAAAAAAAGTAAAATATATAATAAACATCAAAATGTATGTCATGAGCGGGTGAACTTGGCCAACCTTCCAAAAATGTCATTAATGAATATTTAAGGTATCATATGTCAAAAATGAGGCTTTCAATAATTCAAATGCAATTTTTAGGAGTTTGGCCAAGTTCACCCGGCCGGCCAGCGTCACCCCCATTTGACGGTATCAGCAAATTTATTGAAAGTCGTGCTGGGGTTATTGTGATAACGGTCATGGAAATCTTATACTGACCTCGACGGGGGCCCTGAGGCCCTGAATTTTGCCCCCGCCCCCATTGAAGGGCCCCCGCGACCAGTATAGTCTACGCGTCGGCGCTGAATAAATAAAAAAAAATCTAAAATAATACTTATAGTATAAGGTAGAGTTTGTTTGTTTGTTTGTTTGTCCCCCTGGCAACGGGTTTTTGTTGGTAATTATCATATATGGAAACATGTGCGAAGAACGGGCTCCGCTGCTAGTAAGGTATAAGAGAAACCTCCTGACCGGGTCCTACTCCAGTAAGAGATTGTAAGCCATAGAGTATAGAGAGGTATAGACAAGGCCCGAAATTCCCCNCCCCCCCCCCCCCCAAGTTGCCCATATTGGCACAATATAGATTGCCAGTAGGGATCGGTTCTGCGGGCCGCATCCATATGTGTAGAGCGGCCAATCTGCCCGCACTTGGGCGGACACACGGGCGGGCAGGGAAACTGGAAAATGCTAGTGATGCGGTTGAGTCATTTTAGTGCAAGATTATTGACCAGATTTTTGCTGTCTGTGAGACAATTGAAATTTCTCTAATTAAGTGGGTGGCAAAATTAAGACAGGTTCGCTTGTTACCGATATTTTTACCAAAAAGTAGTAAATGTATACATGAGAAAAAAAAGTATCTCGTCTGATCCGCTGCCAACAGCTATAGCCGGGCTGTTTGGCACGTAGGTCTCGCACACAAGTATAGTATCGCACGATTTGGGGGCAGCGGTGAAGGTAAATGTAGGGATTTTTCGAAAAGAAACTCGGATTTATAATATACTGAGCTCGGTGAAACCGGCCCTAAAAGACAGAAATTTGTTCATAACTCGCTTTGTTGCCAAATATTCCGGATTTTAGGGCTTCTTCCGGAATCAGCAAAACATAAGACATGGGTGTGCCAAGTTTCATCGCTCTCGGTACTCGGGAAGTGGGTTAAATAGGCGTGACATACGTACTATATCGCTCAAAAAGATAGAGAGACGATTGGCATTTGATTCAAGTGCAAGTTGCACTTGAGTCAAATGCAAAATCGTCTCTATCTTTTTGGGCGATATAGTACATACCAACGAACTTTGTGTTTTATATTAATACTGACGATATACACTAAAAGCATTTAAATTCATCATTTGCTTTATTTACACCCAACACAAGTCAAATATATTGTGATTATTATGTATAGTAATCATACGCTGGCGACTCTAGAATTGATGGAGCTTCTGGCACGACAGCCACCGCTTCCTTCCCATTATTAATACCTAGCAGAGCACCAACACCATGTGCGGCGGTTCCTGTAACTGATCCCAGGGCGTGGCCAATTCCTAACATAAACAAGCAGGGGACAATATAATCAGTCTGGGTACCAAGAAGTCACCACAACGCAGAGTGTCTCACCACTAAAAATTCCGCAATGAGACCGATCGGGCATGATGGTGAAGATGATGAGCAGGGAGAAGAAGCGTCCAGCTGCACCTCTCATGGTTGAGATCGCTCGACTAGGTTCAATCGGACAACCTTCGTCGCAGTTGCTCACAGCAGCTCTGTCGGTTCTGCACTGATGTCGTCATAAGACCTGACTAGTCTACTTGCACACAGAAAACCTGCGTAGCATGTTACATTATCAGACAACTCCAATATATGTTTCTCCCCCTCCCCCCCTCCTCCCTTCGGTATATCAGCCTTGACGTGGTGGGGAGCCTGTGTTCTCTGATGACCCCCAAGGGCTATCCTGGCGAGGGGACAGACAAAGAAATATATCACTATTTTTTCTTGTTTTCTATTTTCTTTGCTATCTCCATTAGGCCCTTCTAGAGTATGTACGGTACACTAAATTCGAATAGCCTGATACCTCTCGTTTCGTTGTTTTGTGGTTTCTTCCCACTCAACCAATCAATAGCTGTGATGGTCGCTTTTGAAAGGAATTCCATGCAATGCTCAGGTGCTGGCTTCAGGTGGAAAACCATTTAGAGCAATCATCAGCGAATTTATCTTGCAGTATACACTTCACCAGGTCGATTTCAGTACGTGAAGTGAACATACTGTCGAGGAAAATCAAACTCTTCCGACAATACCCACCATTATAAAGCACTTGATACAACTGATTAACTGTGCAATTTCCTCTATATCTATAACGGTGCATGTATACAGTATTCTGTGTTTCTCGTAAGCGTCATTATATCAAAATTTTGATAATGACGTCATTGTTATGGTCATAATCATAACAATCGTTGCAGAACATATACTCAGCACCCCCAGGGTCGTATACAGGCTACACACGTAATATATTGTAGGTACCGGTAGTACAAAATATTACAGCCAAGATATTAGATGAAATTACGTAATGTACTTGTTTGCTTTTGAACTAGTAACCTACAGTAATATCCTAGCACCATAAATGAAAACCACCTATTGTTTCAATTCATGCGGGCCTCTTACGGCAAGAAATTTCATTTTAACTGCGCCAATTGCGCAATTACTCTGAAATATCATTGCTATTATCAAGTGTTTCCAATAACAGGCTATGTTGAATGTAAATAATTCCTCAAACAGCTGATATGGGTACTACACAAATGTTATCGTGGTATTTTAGAAGGAGAGGTTTACGTACTCGGGTTTTTGCTTTCAAGGCCCAATTATTGCTCCTATTCTGCCTGTCAATGTGACACCATATAAGTGAAGGACCCTGCCTACTACACAATGGCCCATAAGACCAGTTTTAAGGCATATCGAGTGTATATGGAATTCAAATGTTATAAACAAACTTCCTAAAAATAATATAGATATGGATGCCCCGACCACTACCACCACAACATACCCACCACGTTCTGTTCTGAATTAGCTATGGGGACGTGAAAATTCGACTTTCCAAGCAAGTTTAAACTAACCTAACCTAACCTAACCTAACCTAACCTAACCTAACCATATACCTAACCTACCCTACCCTACCTAATCTACCCTACCCTAACTCACCTAGGCTGAGAAAAATCGACTTTTGTGAAACCCTACGAATGAAAATAGTGGGGACATGTCACCATTATTTTTTCACGTCCCCTACACAGCGCGTGTGTGCATGAGTGGGGACCTGAAAATGTCCCCACAATTAAATTGTGGGGACACACGTCCCCACAGCTATAGTAAAATCAAAAAAACACACAAACTTCCGTGCCCTGAGCTAATTGAAGACCTGTACGGGTAACGCCGGGTAACCTGCTAGCAGTGCCTGATCTACGAAATTTCGGAGGGGGGGGGGGGGGGGGTCACAAACCTTTCCTGCCGTGCCCCACCCCCACCCCCGCATTTTGAAAGTTTGGTTTCATTTTTCTGGCATGGATCTTCTGTACTTCAGGCAGTGGCGCACGCAGAATGTTCTTTTTTGGGGGGTTGGTAGGTGAAGGACCCCGCCGCAGGCGACAAAATTTTATGTTCAAGGTCACACAAGCTGAAGATGCTATTTCTTTCTGCCAGAAAGACATATCATCTTCAGCGTTGTTTTGCATTTTTTGAAAAGAGTCCCTAAGATGCACTACAGTTTTGACTACGGTCCCAGTCCAAATAATATACAGTAAAACTTCTATAAGTCGAATGTCCATGGGACCGGAAATAAGCTTCGAGTTATGAAAGATTCGAGTTAGAGAAGTTTGGCTTTTTTAAAGCACAGAACTTTATAAGGAAGCCTATATACACAGAAAAAGAAGTGCATCAGATACATTTTACATGCAAATTCATTTGAAACACCAGATTGTTTCAAATGACGTCAAACGTCGCCATGTTGCTTAGTAAATGCATGTGAGGTGAATAATAGTTTATACGATGCAGCAAATACGCATCAGCAAAATGCATTTCAGGTGCATCAGCAAGGATGTATTATTTCATTATGCTGCATAATAATGCACCCTTAGGGTTTCCCCCCACGGACAAAATTATACATCAAAGTGCATAATTTTGCTCCAGTTGTGTACAAGCTGTACAGTGCTGGACACAATAGCATATAACAAGTGTAAACAACGACTTTGGCGTTACCTGGCAACTGGTCGTGTTCGGACATCGTCATGTGGAGAGTGCTTAGCGTTCTTTCTGTCGTTGCCACTGTTTACAGGTACGGTAGCGATTGATGCTGGGACGAAGGGTGTGTGCATGCTTACCAATGCATGGCATCGGAATAAGCGGGCTGAGGGGGATATTATTTTGAGAAGGCGATTCGTTATTATCACACTATCGTCACTGTCTTATTCCCACGATGATGGAGTTACGGAATGGCCGGAAAGATGAGACACCCTTCGTCCCAGCATCAATCGCTACCTGTAAACAGTGGCAACGACAGAAAGAACGCTAAGCACTCTCCACATGACGATGTCCGAACACGACCAGTTGCCAGGTAACGCCAAAGTCGTTGTTTACACTTGTTATATGCTATTGTGTCCAGCACTTGTACAAGGTAATAATAAAGGTCCGGGCAATACCCCCAAGAGTGGTCTAGCACTACCCGGATTTTAAAAGGATTAGTCATTTACACTCAAGAAAGCGCGCTTTTTCGTGAATCAGGGGCACATAAACCATCAGTGTACCAGGGGATCCGTTCTTCGCATGGGATTGAAAAATGAAGAAGTTTGTAAAACCTGCATAATTATACTGTATAGTGAGCTAAGTTTGCGTTAATTTTGTGCATAAATTTGTGTAAAGATTCACGCAGTGCTCCCGTTTGCCCCCCCCCCCCTGCCTGCTAGTTTACTATGTAATCATATTTATTTATTTATTTCCCCGTTCGAGGGCATGACCCTTTTTGGGGAGATATGTAATCACAATTATTCACAAATATTATCAGTGCAACATTTGATCCCCGAAGCCGACCACTCCTGCTTACCTTTTCCAACCAGGCGGTTCAGTAAATAACCTTACAAGTTGATTTGCAAATATACTATACATTATGTCATTTATGTGAACTATTCTTGCTTTAGGTGGTACGACCATTCGTGTAGTAGGTATGGAGCGTTTCAGATCCACCACGTCGCACCAAGTAGTCACGTGACAGCTATATTTGAAGATGGTGGCCCCGCTGGAGATGTGCACTGTGCACCAGAGAAGAACAGGTTGAGTTTTGGGGAAGATAAGTGTCGCCATTCTTTGGTGGAACGTTTAGTTTCTGGCTGGAAGTGATGCACCCAGCATTCGTCGCCAGTCACTATACGGCACAAAAAAGTCATCTCCTTCCTCCTCGTAACGTCTGAGAAGCGTTGCACAGGCATTGACACACAGTTCCCTTCAATTAATGTGTCAATTGCCTGGGAACCCATCTGCATCGTGGCCCACTTTTGCTTATATCTCAGGTGCTCGTGTATGATGACCTCAACTGACCCTACACTCCCATCTTTCACACTGATGGGTCCGTCTTGACGAATAAGCTCATCTGCGGCCGCTACTGTCTCGTCCGTGACAGCAGTGTGCGGGTGACCAGGTCGTGGGGTGTCCAGCACACGTGTCATTTGTCAAGACTCCTGCGAACTTCCACGCCCATTCATACACCTGCTGCGGTGATATGCAGGTACTACCATACTGTGCCTTCATCCGACGGTGAATGTCTGTGGGTTTCACACCTTCACTGGCAAAAAAAAAAAAAAAAACGCTGCTATTCTCTGCTGGTGCACACCTCCAGCGAAGCAGCCAGCTTCAAATAGCTGTCAGGTGACTACCTGGTGTCACGTGGTGGATCTAAATCGCTCCATATCTACTACACGAATGGCTGTACCACCTAAAGCAATAACAGTTCACATAATGTATAGTACAATTTGTATATCAACTTGTAAGGTTATTTACTGGTTTAGTATTTCCCTTCCGAAATTGGGAAATATGCCCCCTCTTCATCTTTAAACATGATTAGCTGGTAATTTAAAGCTTTGAATGGTTCGGCATGGTTAAAGCAGCTCCAAAGGTCACATCACCTACTCTCTTTAACTAATAATAATAATAATAATAATAATAATAATAATAATAATAATAATAATAATAATAATAATAATAATAATAATATAAGCGCCTCTAATATTGTAAATACTGTATAGTTTTCGGTACACCCTCTGTTTCGTTGTCATACTGAGAAAGAGATTTGAGTTTCGGTGATTTTCAAATTCTGGGAGTTATTGGGAGACGTGGAGTTCAAAACAAACAACTCTTATAGTTACACCTCTCAAAATTGTCACTCCCAACAATATGAAGTCAAATATCTCATATTTTCATTCATCATAATAATTTATCTATCATACTCATACTACTTCAAAATCTAGACATTTACGTAGTCAAAAATACTTATGCTTAATTGCGAACGTCTCTGGAAGCCTTAGTCGCAATTCTGCATTTCTGTCCATGTTGTCCAATAATATTCCAGGCGTTGTGAGTTTCAGAGTTCCACCAGTCATACTTCCGAATTCATCCCGTACGGGTAGCGCAGTGGTTCTCAACGTTTTTTCGTAACGACCCTATTTACAATCTTTTTTTGGAGACTCTACAACCCGGAGACCCATAAGGAGACCCCCCCCCATTTCGATTTTTCCCAATTTTTTATTACCAAAACCTTCAACCAGGTACCAGTGCAATGCTTATGTCGATTTGAGATGAATTTCCCCAAGATATTTTTCTTCTGTGCCTTATTTTTTTCTTATATTTTTAAAAATTATATTCCTTTCCCCACGGCCATACCCGCCACCCTAAGAACATGTTGTGGCGACCCAATTTTAGGTCGTGACTCTCGGGTTGGTAACTACTGCTGTAGCGTATGTTGTCCACTAATATTAGTTGCTCACTACTTCTCCGCATGTGAAATGAGTAGTTGATCCCTTCTATACAGTACAGATAAGATATTACGTTTGATTCATTTATGGATATTTTTACTCATATTCAAAGAAAATATGCATATTTGTGTAAATGAGCCAGATTTTTTTGGCAAAACGCAAAAAGTGCGATATGTTACTCCAAGCCAGACAAATTCTGGCCTAGCCACGTGTAAAAACTCGGCAATGCATTAGCTCTCTTTATAAAATTTTTGGACCATGAATTGCACATCAAAGGTCCCTGCAAACTCTTACTGAATATTATTCACCAGGGTCACTTCATGAACCTTTCCTTTCAAATACACCAGGTTTTATTTTGGTATTGTTTGTCTGGGTTTGGAATTAGGGGACTCATATGCTAATAGCCAGTGGTGCTGTAACCACAATAATTCTAGCATGCATTAGTGAATACGTAGTATTATACTTGCATTATACCGAAGCAGTTTGGTGGAGTGGATAAGGTGTTCAACTGCTAATCGGGAGGTCCTAGGTTCGAGTCCCGGGGCAGGCCATCCTAACCGTGGTTTTCTGTGGTTTCCCATGCCCCCCCAGGATAATTCCTGGATTGCTTCCTAAATAATAGGCCACAGCCGTTTCCTTCCGTCCCTATCCTATCCCAAAAAGCAAAGTAAATTAAAGCAATGAGTTCCAGTCAAAATAAAATTGGGATGAACTCCCCCCCCCCCNNNNCCCCCCCCCCCCCCCTAAAGAGCCGCCGGCTGATAACAGGGTGTGAATTATGAATTACACTTGCATTATGATGTCTGCCATAATATTATTCTGAAGGACATTTCGGCCTCAGAATTTATTTAATCTACACACCGTTACTTTGAATGAAGATGTGTGGCTTTTCTAAGGGAAGCAACAATTAGAATTAATCGGGCAATTTGTTTGTTCCAGAAGGGCATAAATCAACGTCAGGAAATAAAAATTATTTTTAATCTGCATTAAAACTTCTGATAAAAATCTCGCTTATAGCGGTTATGATAATGTTGTAGCTAGGTCGACGTTATTATATTGCATGGAATATCGTTTAAGTGCGTTAGGATTTTACCTGGTATTTTACATCTAACTTATTGTCAATAGTACCTTGCTTCTCCTTCATCGCTGAAAATCCTTTTTACAGGAAAATGTATTGATGTTATTGTTATTGAATGTATGTCAGCCACCAGCCTAAATATTGTATGTAAACTATGTTTATAGCGTATAAAGTGAAATGTAGAGTTTGGAGATTATACGTGTAATATCTAAATAATTATTCGTAAATAGCCTTTCATTTTTATTATTTTTCACGTAATTTACTGAAATTGAAAATAATTCTATAGGCGTATAGGTTTACTTATATGTTTAACTAGCAGCGGATCCCGTTCTTCGCACTGCATATAGTTCCATGGTTAAGTAAGCCAGAATTGCCGCAGACCGGAAATATCCTATATTTTAGTCATTTAGACTTGGGGAAGCGGAGTGGCACTGCGGATGCAAGGGTCCTGAGTTCGATCCCAAGCCCGGGCATCCCCACCCACCCACC
>JYFJ02006502.1:0-19250 GCA_000934665.2 Catajapyx aquilonaris | reverse complement strand
CGCGCCAGAGGGAAACTAATCTCAACACTTCCCTGGTCCATCAGAGGTGCAGTCACGGCAAAGGACTTGTCACATGCTCTCAGTTATTAGCTCTTGGTTGAGGTAAAAGGAAGTCCACACATTCTGTCTTTAAAATCTTTTATTAATCTAATTTAATGGAAGTGTAGGCTATGGGTGGAATTTTCCTGACACTGCTGTGTTAGCAGTAACTGGTAGTGGGACGAATATTCCACCCTACATTTTTAGATAATAACGATGATGGAAAAAGAGATCTCAACAATATGTATAACCTTAAATTTTGACACTGTTGAGAAGTTTCTGCATTAAAATATGCTGCACTTCTTCACTTACAGCATGCAACCTGGAGGCCAGCTGCAGCAAACCATCAGAAAGACGGATGGAAGGAATTCATCCGGCCGTATTCAGAGCACGGAGAGCAGGGCCCAAGATGCCCGTTCAACCCACGGCCACATCCCGTCGACTGCCCCAGTTGGGCCGTGGCACAACGGCCTTGACGGCAGGAAGGCCAGTTGGGGCAGTCAAGCGCAAGGGAGACCACGCATATGCGAAGAGAAGGGTTGCAAACAGGGCTGCACGTGCACCCCACTCTCTACGCATATGTGTGGCACAAAACCAAAGCATTGGTAAGACACACTCAAAAAAGTAATACAGTCATGTATTATTTCTGTGTGTGTATCTTGCCTATGCTTTGGTTTTGTCCTATGAATCAGCGCAGGATTGATGGAGTTATAACCACTACAGTCCAGAGACTCCAGACATTTTTCTCGATTTTCGTGCGACAAAGTCGCTGATGATGTCACTGAAGTCCAAATCACGCAGTATATCTGACTCGATGCTCATGATAGCCAGATTTCCCAAACGCTCCTGCTTCATGGATGTCCGTAATCGATCCTCAATTAATTTGAGTTTCGAGTAGGAGCGCTCGCCACTACAGTTTGATACCATCAAAATAAGGTGTATATATGTAGAGCTATATCTCAATGTTTGGGGAAAGTGTCCTTCACACCCTTGTCTATGATAAGTCTGTACAGGAAAAGCTCAGTGCTGATATATTTTGGCTCCTCGTCTGTGAAGATATTGGCAAATGTTACAAACTGACACAGTTCATCAATAAATGTAATGTCCAAGTCATCTGGATAAGACCTGAGGAGATGCTTTGCTGCGGCCTGAAGCTCGTCTGAAGACAGTTCCTTCATATGGCTAAAAGAGCAAAATTTGCTTGATATCTGTTTATATGTTTGCAGATATTGGTCGAGAGAAGCGATAACAACTGATCAATAACAGGCAAAAAAGTTTTTGTTGTGTATTTTTCAGAAGGGCTGAGTTCAATTTCTTTTGCATGGCCATAATCCTTAAGACGCACATTGCGGAACTTGTGTCGAGTTGTCGTCTGCACATACTCTGTTGACCCAGACAGCTCTTCGCCTTGCTTCTCATAAGTGTCGAAGGAGTCACGCTTTGATGGGACATAGTTTTTCAAGCTGGTCAGAGTCGCCACAGCAGTATTTAGATGGAGTTTAGCATGTTGTAGATTTTTACTATTAGCATTTGTTCTTTGCAGGAGGTCATTCCAGAAGGTGGTGTAAATACCTATTTCAAGCTGATTTACCTGTATTAACAGTCCTGCTTCACAGCGTACATACGATTTACAAAATCACGAACGGTTAAAAAGTTTTTTTTTTTTTTTTCAACATCCCAATATACAGATGATCCGAGGGTACGCAAAGGTCGCAAACATTGTTATTCTGATTTCCCTAGTCCTAACGAAGCAGTGGTCATTATTATATTATTATATAACATTCCTATTAATAAAGGAGAAAGTGTGCACATAATATTTATTTATTTATTAATAATGGATAGTTGGATACCCCGTGATAGGCCCCTTGGGCCTCTTAGGGGATCATCTTTTGAATATCCGACTTTAATCATTTGCCTGTAATGTGATGGATTTTGATAGTGGGAGGAAACGGGAGAACCCCGACAAAACCCACGCGAACACGGAGAGAACCCATCGAAACTCTATCCACATAAGTATCCTCCGCCCGACCCGGGGATCGAACTCGGGACCTTAGAGGTGGAAGGCTGCGGCGCTAACCACTCGGCCACCGTGTCGCCCTTTATTTATTTATTTATCACGCCTAATTAACTATTAAGCCACTTCCCGCGGGTACGGAGAGCGCTCAAATTTCTCACAGCCATGTCTGACCCCGAGAACCCCAACAGCCAGCAAGCTATCATGATTTCCAATTGATCATTGTAATTTTGTTTATGGATCATGATTTACGTGCTCTGGATGTGATATGAGACATAGCAAAGCATACAATGAACATATGGTAATAATTTTTCCCTGGGTCGTAAATGAAAAGCGCAAAATCAGACATTCGCGTTTCGAAATAGGTCGCCTGGTTTGGACAATGGCCTACTGGACTTATTGCAGTATGATTTACCGAAGCAGGTTGGCATAGTGGATAGGGCGTCCGACTGCTAATCGGGAGGTCCTGGGTTAGAATCCCGGGGCCGGCAACCCTGACTGTGGTTTTCTGTGGTTTCCCACGGTCTTTCTAGGATAATTCCGGGGTTGCTTCCGTATAATAGGCCACAGCCGCT
This sequence comes from Catajapyx aquilonaris, assembly GCA_000934665.2. NCBI lineage: Eukaryota > Metazoa > Arthropoda > Diplura > Dicellurata > Japygidae > Catajapyx > Catajapyx aquilonaris. The sequence goes on along the minus strand of JYFJ02006502.1, from coordinate 16,622 downwards.
TCCTTCCTTCCCTATCCTTGGAGGTTGAAAGGCATGCTGGGCCAAATTTAAGGAGGTTTCAACCTCCTTAAAAAAAATTATTATTTTTTATTTTACGTACCCCTTGATGGCCCTCTATGGGCCTTTCGGGGGGTGGCAGACCACCATACAGTTTTCTATTTAACTTCAATTTCCGTGCAAGGAATACTAGGATATAGGGTGGCATTTCGCAGACTTCAGGGTAGAAGGAATTATTCTTTAAATACCAACCCCAATCTTCAGCACTGATCCCCTCTTCTGTAGACTTCCAGATTCTTATTTGAAAGTATAATTATGTACGAAAGCTGTGGTACTTTGTAAAAGAATCGGTAGGCGGCAAACGCTCGGGAGCAACAAATGATTTAGCTGCAGCTACCTTTTCAACTAACATTCGATGGCGCAGTGCGTTATTAGTGGATGCCAAATTTTTGCAGCCATACAACAGAAGCATTGCCTTCCTTCCATCTGCTTCAATATCCGCGTGTCGGGAACTCTCCGAACAGAATGTGTCTGCAACTGATTGGAATTCAGCCACCTTTATCAGTTTGTCGAACGCTGCTGCTTTCCCGATCGAATAAATTCTGGACGTGGTGTCGCAGCCCGTGAACGCATGCACAAACAGAAGGAACTTACATATGTCATTACCCAACAATGATTGAATTCAGCGAATATCATTACACTGGATTGGGAGATGGACCCCTTCTTATGTCACTCCGATAGTGCAACTTAAAACCGCCTGTGTTCCTTCTGGCCGACAAACTTCATGCCCGGACTGACATTCACATTTCTGCTTGTCTTGGTGCTGCGTCTTCTGTGGGCCATGTCCTTGATCGTAGGGAGAGCTGCTGTAGTCATCAAAAACAATGATAGCTTTTCCATAAGCCTTGAGAGTGAAATCGGCATAGGAGTTCGCAATTTCCTCATGTGTTTCTTCTTTTCGCCATGAAACACGATGTAGCAAAGATCCTCCATCCAATACGTACTGATGGTCTGTGCAGTGCATTATTCTTCAACCTCTTCCATACGTAACGTGTCAGTGTGTTTGAGTATTGCATGAGCTAACTGAGCCTTTTCGGCTTTCCTCAAGAGACTTCGTGATTCGAATAATGCAGGAGGGTATATACGCACAAAGTTCGTAACACTATTCAGAGTCAACAACAAGAAGTTAGTGCAGTGCTTTAAACCACGTGACCCAGTTCACTAAGAAAAGTCGCATTCAGAGTCGCGCTTTAGGCCTAGTGCGGACTTAGTGCGATCCTGTTAAAGCTGTGCACTAAGGCAAAACTTAGTGAAGGGGACCCCCTTCTTTTGCGTGGAACTAACATCGAACTAGGCAGTGGCAGTAGTTTGAAAATAACTTAGCAGCTTTTTAAACTGCTGCTAAGCGATTTTTGGCGCTCAATCTTCATTTGTTTCCCCAGCCTGGGGAAACAAATGAAGATCGTCACCCTGGGGATTAAATCAAGATTAAATGAAGCACGAATGAAGATCGTCGCCCGCCGACCCCAGCTCCGATTTTTTTTGCGTAAATTCGTCATTACTAATTATTTAATCATCTAAAATGTGTTTTCAGGTCTATAAAATGTATTAAAATCGAAAAAGACATGCATCAATATTTAAAAGCCCATTTATCGCACAGACGGTGTCCGAAAACCTGGCTGTGAAATCGTGGCAACACCACGTCTCGCTGGTGCAGTGTTCGAACCTAGTGCGCTCCTCTGAGCAGGCAGTGAGGCGACTCTGAATGGGAGAAACTAGTGTGGCGCTAGTGCGGACCAAGCGTCGCACTAGTTAGTGCGGACTTTTGCGCTGCATTAGCGAACGACTCTGAATACGGCCCATGACATCTTCGAGATTCATTTCACTGCCACTAGCAACAGTCATCATTCTCTGAAACAGGAGTGCAGGATCTATTTCTACATTAGCATCGACAGTTCTCCTAACGGCAGAAGCAGATCCTAGGGTTTTCACTTTGTCAGATCTTTTGGCAGAATATGAAAACACTTGCTTTCCTATCATTTTGACGACGAGACCCGAGTCAGAAGGGAATGGGGATATGGATTCCAGCCGCTCAAGTACTTTCTGAATGTCACGACTGTCCCTGTTTGCGAAATAGACCGCAGGTGAATTCTCTTCTCCTCCAAAGCAATATTAATCTGAGACAATGATTTTGACGATTCCGCATCCTCAAGTGCTTGTTTGGCGGCCATCAAATTGTCGAGCAGATCATAAGCTTCCTTAATGAGGGCGTGAGGAGTTCCATCTTCATTCATGCGAGGGAAAACTTCTCTGACTAGTAAGGTACTAATAGAGCTGCGTCTACAACTATGACCTCGTATCGCTCTGGAAACCTATTTTTTTCCAGCCATCATGTCAGGTGGATCTCATCTGTGGCAATTGAAGCCTATTGTCAAGAATTGTCTCAAATTTGGATGTGAAGATATGTACATATCTCCGTTACTATTACACCTACATGAACGATTCAAGTATCATTTTGTAGCTACGAATGTTGCGCAAAGCATTTATTGGAGCATATTTTCTGTATGGCGCATATTTCATGCGCCGCCGGCATGAATATGCTGGAGGTCAGAGCACATTTGCACAGATTGCACATAATTTTACCTGGTCAGTGACCTATGCCCCCTACGTGGCCGGTAATGGTCCCAGAATAATCCTCGCACCATTCTACACTCATTCGAACTGAACACAAAATGTCCCTAAAGCCTTGGTTTCGGAGTAAGGAATTATTTACTTAAATGTGGCTTGGGCGCCATTTTGTCCATTTTTGGGGGTGTTCCCGTGGACCGATTTTGGCGGATTTTGAATATGTTATTCAGCAATCGATTCTGAACTGGAAACCGTTCAGAAACCTTGTGAAGCAATTTTGCCCAGGTTGGGGGCATTATTTTTGTTCTAGATTGCCTGGACATTTCTTTATCTGGCATTTTCTTAAGGCCCCCTTCTTGGTTGATTTCTTCGTGAGACGTATATTTGTATTCCCTGCATTTTGGGACCTCCGCTTGCATTGCGGCATAATTACGTGCACTTGAACCATATGGTGAGCACAGGGTGTCTTTTCGATGGTTACGAACCTTCAACAGGTTGGAGGGCCTTAAGCGGGATCGTGCAGGGATGGGGTGCACTTTGGTGCCATGCAGGGATGGGGTGCACGGGTGCACTGCTGGATCGTGCAGTGGTGGGGTGCCTTTGGATGGACCTTTTGCAGCGATGGGCTGCACTTGTGGTCCGTGCCGGGTTGTGGTGCACTTGTATGCCGTGCCGGGTTGGGGTGCACAGAGGGATCGTGGAGTGGTGGGGTGCCTTTGGATGGACCTTTTGCAGCGAGATGGGCTGCACTTGTGGTCCGTGCCGGGTTGTGGTGCACAGCGGGATCGTGCAGGGTTGTGGTGCACAGAGGGATCGTGCAGTGGGGGTGTAGTGTGAGCGCGCGCGCGTTTGTAATAATTATTATTACAAACGCGCGCGCGCTCACACTACAGTGACTCCCAATCACCCAAATGAACTGGATTCCCACACAAAAACGGGTACGGAAGAGAAAAATAGGAAGACGACGCCAAAAAAATAAATATGTAAATAAATTAAATAACTAACTAACTAACTAACCAACTAACCAAATAGTAAATAGTGCCAAATAGTAAACAAGTAATGCACCCCATCCCTCCACGACGATCCTACAATGCACCACAACCCAGCATCCCCACATCGAGCACGGCCACCCGGCACTCCCATCCCTGCAAAAGGACCATCCAAAGGCACCCCACCACAGCACGATCCCGCAGTGCACCCCAACCCGGCACGGCATGCAAGTGCACCACAACCCAGCACCCGCTTAGCAGTCGGATACCATATCCCAATCCGCTACCACTGCTTCGCTTTGGGAAATGATATAATTTATATGTGTTCTAGGTGAACAATGTGAGTATATAATTATGTAATATCAAGATTAGCTCTTGGCTTGGCAACATATAGGTCTCTGACGCATAGTTGCCCAGATAATGCGCTTCAAGCACAAGGGTATAAAAAATATCCTGGCACATGTGCGTGACGTATGCATCCCTCCACACAACCTTACCTTTTGCATTTAAGGTGTTACCATGTTATTTAAATTTAATTTACAATCCTGTTAGGTGTAGCAGGGAATGTCCTAGGCGATGGAAGTGCTGTCGTAAGCAGTACTATGCGAAACCTGTAAGTTGACGAGATAATGCACTTTTTATTTAATGCTAATTATCTCGGTAACTATGTGTCGGAGACCCATGTTGCATAATTATACTCATAGTGATCACCTAGAACCCCTCCATAATTTCCCAAAGCGACAGTAGATTAAGTCCAAACCCGCCTGTATATCAGCTAGCCCGGCTTGAACAAAGTAGGCCTATAGGACGAATAAATCTTTCTTGGCAGTTTCACAATGAGGCTATCATAATTTTCAATTGAGGGGAGGTGTAGATGGCCGAGATGGTAACGTCTCGGCTTGCTGAATGAAAGGCCCCAGGTTCGATCCCCGCCTGGGAACTTTCCTTTCACCTGCGTCAGGAGGGTCTCAGCTGACCTGCACCAAGGAGGTGTCTGGCAACCTAACTTCCTGGGGGACAGCACATGACCCCTTTACCGACATTGCACTTGCACCACATGTTTCCTCCCCAAAAATCCCTATATCCTTACCTCATGTCCTTTCATCCTTGCACCGGAGTTAGAAGAAAAAAAATCAGAAAATTGAAGGGAAAATGGTGGTATTCCACCCCCCTATAAGGGCCTATGGCCCTATCACGGGGTAACGTAAAAAAATAAAAAAATAAATTCAATTATTGATCATTATGATTTTGTTTATGGATCATGGTTTCCATGCTATGGACGATAGGTGATAGGAGACATGGCAAAGCATATTATAACGAACATGTCAATTGCCTGACCAGCGCCTGACCAGAGGAAAAGGTAACTGCGGAAGCGCAATAATAAAATTCATGTCTGCACCTCAACATGTGAATTCTCGTTTATTTTTCATATTAGAAAAGAACACAATCATGTTGTTGTAGTTTGATAGTGGCAAAGACTACATAACAATAAATCTGCATGCATAGCAGTCATGATGGAAAACAATGCTGTAGACGAAGTATAGTAGCAGTCCCAGCCAAACACATGTAAGTGGCTAAGCAGTTAAAATAACACCACTAGAGCTCATCACTAGAATAAAGTGGGAAAGAGAAATGCCCGTCACTGCAAAACAGAGTTAAGTGGAGTACACACATGTTCAATGCAGTGTCTTTTCATAGGCAGTAGTAGTAGCAGCAGCAGCAGCTTTCAATGTCTTCGTTTTCCCAAGTGTGATAATAACTGTCTCATCTACGGCGAGCGAGGACGGAAGCGCAGGCGAATCAATCAAGAAAACAATAATTATTAAGCGACGAGCGACTGATGGACATCAGCTGGACAATGATTTTTTTCAACATCTTCATACTCTAGAATAGTTAACATACCGTTCATCAACATTCGCACTTGGGGAACCCTGGTGTAAAAAATAATACCCTTTCTCTGTGTTAGTAGGTGCCTCCCACATGTCCCACTCATAATGTGTCATGAATACACATACGATTCAAACACGATACAAAATATAGAATATAGCCATCGTCCATATCTACAGTTAAAGCTATCATAATATATTATATAAGTAACCTTCAACAATCATTGCATGTATAGAGGCCTCAAAAAGGTCAGAATGAAAATAGATCGGATAGTTCTACCTATATGTGCTTCCCATCCATTCCTATCCATTCGCGAATAAAATAGCAGTAGTCGCAATTACTGTCCATCCGTACACTCATCATCCAGGCCACGGTGATACAAGACAAATATTATCCGATACTTTAATCTTCTGACGTTTTTGGTTTTCAAAGCACTTCATTTTCTTTCTCTACCAAAATGCATTATTGTTAAGGTCCAACTACTTTGACCTTCTGCCCTACCTTGCACCACTTGAATAACTTCAAAGACACAATTCCTATCATGGTATAACATACTTGCTCATGACCAAAAACACAGGAAATAATAACAATAATAATAATAATAATAATAGACTTGAGAACCGCATACTTTTGGTTCAAGTACGTACTGCTGGCTGGCACTTTTAAATTTATGTAGTGTCCTGGTTTGACTAGAGTGATCATGATCTACGTCATTGCGGAGAAAGATGCCATGTTAGTATAGTATTAGAGTATGATTAATAAAGTGTATAATTATGAGCGCAGAGTCCGCTACTCTGTTACACACGTATGCATTTAAGTGTTCGGCAAATATTTCTCACTCTCTTTGGGGAGGGGAAGAGCTGAGGCAAGCAGGGCTTGCTTTCAGTGCAGCAGTGGTGGTTACATAATATTGTTATATTTAGAGGAGCAGCAGTTACACTAACATTTTCCAAGAAGTGTCTGATTGTGTGCAATTGTGTCTGTGTGTGCACACGCCATGTGATGTGCCAGTTTTCAAAGGGGAAAGCGAGAAAGGCAGAAAGAGACAATAAGAGGGATAGGCAGAGAATCTTTCATCACGATTGTCTCTCCCATTTCGGTGGCCGAGTAATGATGTCATAAAAGGTCAGAGCATTTTCACTTCACCCACAAAGTCAGTCATGGCGTTTACTGCGGGAAGAATCACTGCAGCTGAGAGACGTTTATAGTCAAGAGGTCATCAGTGCTTGGAAAAAAAAAATTACTAGACAATTTTCAAACACTCCTCTTCGTCCATACCACATTTTCACAAAATGAAAGCAAGTCTTTTGCATTTCTCTCCTGTAAACCAAAAACCATTTTTAAAACTGTCCCAAGTATTGTCCATTGGAACAAAGTAAAACGTGATTTTAAATAAGACCACACTTATTTGGCTCCCATGCTGCAGATTGAGCACGTGCACTGCCAAGTGTTTGGGATTAGCAGACAATACTGTAGGTGTGTATATAGTAAGTGATTGTGTTCAAGCAGTTGTTTTGTGTGCTTGTATAGCACTGTTATATAGTTGCTCATCCATTGAGAAGTATCTTCATGTAAATACTGGGATCACGTATTCATCAGGTTTCTTTACTTGCGCAGGTCACCGCTGCTCTTCTTCTGTTGATCAGCATCCTTATTACTTGTTGTAATGTGGCTGTAAAAAGATAGGAGATTTGATTTGTGGAAAGGAATTTCATGACAAGATATGCGAGGCAAACACGCCTTGATTTGACACCACAGCTGCTAGTTATACCACCTTGCATGCGATAGAAATTCTTGGGTTGCATAATAATTATACAGTATAGTTTGAACAAACAACTGCAAAAAACTTTGCATCAACCACAACAGGTCACTTACTGCGCCGTGGATGCGGCACTATCTGCAGCAGGACCTCCTGTTTCTTCTGCAGAAGTTTCTGGTATTGGAGCATCTTCTGCTCGGTGGTGAATGCCTTCAATCTGAGAGGTCACCTCTGTTACACCTGAGGAGAAGGGGGCATTGAATGTGTTAATAATATTGTGTAGCAAAACTGCAAGGTTGAGGCAGAGGTCACAAAACATACTCATCAGTATCATGAATGAATTAGTTACATAAAAATAAGTGTGGGACAAAAGTCAATCACTCCATACCTGAAGTGGTAGTTTACTATGACACTTGCGGTGTACTGTCCACATTTTTTTTTGCAAGGAATAAAATGATGACCAAGTTGAAACCCCAATATTATATTCAACTATATTCTGGCCTTATAATCACTGTACTGTACCTTGCAAGCAGGCCCAGTGTAATAACTATTTCACTGTCCTATAGGCATGCTGCAGGCCACGATTCACATTTTCAATAGTCGGATGTGCTGTCAGCATTCATTGCAGCCAATTTTAAAATTTTGATTAATCTCAAAATAATAGGTACGACTTTTGGCATCCATTGCTTTTTTTAAACGCTATTGCCTGATAAAGCATGCACTCTCACTACAGCACATAAAAGGGGCTCAAAAGAAAATAGTGTAGTTATGTGCCTGAAGATCTGATGGGAATGAATTTTTGATTTAGCTATCGAACCATAAGTGTAATGTCATATTCGGAACAAACATATGTCCAAACCAATGCTCCTTAGTCCAACGCAATTATTATTGGATGAGTGTGATTCAAGTAACAAGCAGGTACCAGGCTTGTCACATCCATACATCGTACAATCTTTGCTTTGCTCGACTTGCATAATTATAAACATCTCTTCCTCCACCTTATTGTTCAGTATTACACATTTGAACTGCATTAAGACGAGTGATAAGTCATCCCAATAACCCTGGGTATTATTATGCATAGGATGGTATGTTCACATATCGTACATGATAGGGTGCAGTGTTGTGTCGACAGCACTCTCTGTGAAACAAGAGCACTGAAGGATGTAAAGTTGCATATAATTATTATTATATCAGTTTGTGACTTACCGTGGATGTGCTCATTACATGTCATATTGTGTATAATTATGTACTCTACAGCAGGCTGCTGCTGAGGCGTGTAAAATATAAGCCTGCTTGAGCAACTAAACAGCGGCGTGGTCAAATCACAAAGCATCAGCAAGTTATTGTGTCGTCACCTTCATGTCAAACGAACATTCACACCGACTAGTCCAGCATTGATTCGAGATCTGCCTCATCTTATAAGATAATGCCTCATTAAGACTGGTTAACAACCAGCATATTTAAAAAAAAAAATTCTGTAGAAGTTGCTCATATCAAAAACTATAGGTCAATGTGAATGTGCATTTTCCATAGACTCGTCCACCCACACAAACATAACAAAACAATGCAGCACATTTTAGAAAACAATACATGACAGGTTATTAAATTCTGTAGATTCGCCAAAAATAAGAGTTTCAACAACCAAAGTGGCAAAAAAAATAAACAAATAAAAAAGAGTGGCGCGCACAATCAGAGGCGAGAGAGAGAGAGAGAACTTTGATGCTATAGAGAGCCTCTCTACCTGTGGAATCCCTACAGGTTTGTTCCAGATGTCGATGGGTCGTGGTAGATGTGATTGTAGTGGTGGTGGTGGTTGAGGTGGTTGAAGCAACAGAGGAAGAGGAAGAGATAGTGGAATGCAAAGTGGTACTCTGGAGTGACGAGGCACCTTCAGTGGCAATGTCCTGCTTAGAAAACATTGCCTGAGTAGTCGCAACAGCAGAAGAGGCTTGTCTGATGTGATGAGTAGTTGTGCACAGTCTTTGAACCTCTTCTCTCATCTCTTCTCCTACTACGCCTGCGGTCTCCAATTCAGCTCTGACGGTGGTACTGGAGGAGGTAGCCAACTCCAGCGAGTCTGTGGAAGTGGTCATGGGGCGGTTGCCAGTAAAGTCCAGGGAATCAGCTGATACAGTCATGAGGGATTTGTTGTAGGCAGCTTCCAACTCCAGGGAGTCGGCAGAGGTGGTCATGGCCGCATCTCTGTCTGTCATGTCCAGCTGTTGCTCGATGGAGTCTGGCGTTGTGGCATCACGTCCTTCCTCATCAAGGTCATCCTCGTAAGACCGCCCTTGCAGTGACTCAACATCAAAGTGGGTGACATTTGACAACTGTCCAATACTCTGCACTGAACCTCCGCTAGTGGTGCGGGAGGCAGGGATGTGCTCCACTTGGAACTTCTCAACGTCATCCTTCATGAATTCCTCGTCATCATGACCTAACCCCTTGGTCACACATTCGTCAGTCTTGGTAAATTCAGAGGCCTTTTGTGACTCCTGAGGAACTTCTTCAGGTTGCACATGGGTGGCCTGGTTATCACATGTAGCAGGTGATTCTGCTGAGATGGTCCCTACACCTTCCTCTGTCTTATTATTGTCACGCTCAACAGTGCCTTCTGTTTCACTGCACAAGGCATGCTCCAAGAGTTCAAACTCCTGCAAGGATGATAATGACATGTCATCTCCGCAGCTCATTGCGGCTCCACCACTGCAGGTCGCTTCCTCATCAACCTTCTCGAGGCATTTCTTACTGCTCTCGCTGGTGACTTGCGTGTGCATAGACACATCAGTCTCCAGATTCCCAGAGCACTTGTGAAGCATATCTCTACTTTCGTCGGAAGTGTCTTCTTCTTCGTGAGACTCTTCTATGTCTTCCAATGGTTTCCTGTACATCTGTTCATCCATTACATCAAACTGATAGCACTCTTCGCTCCCATCAAATCCCATTTCATAATCGACGTCAGATCCAAGCCTGGTGCACAATTCATCTTCAGTTAGTGACTCAGAAGTGGCTTCAGTGGTGCGAGGCCGTGCTCCATGATATTCGTCACCTTCACCAACTTCCTTTGGTGAACTGCTTTCCTTGGCAGGAAAAGAGCACATTCCAAGTTGGTCCAAGAGGTCTCCCTGATCAAACTCCAACACAGGTTCTTCCACTATGACATCGAATGAGCTCTGGTCCTGAAGCACATACTCTCTGCCTTGGTCAGTCTCTGTTTCAGATGACTTATCGGACACCTGCGAAGAGCCTGATGTGGGTGTCGGAGGGGTGGACTTGCTCTGACCTGTGTCTGGAAAGTCTTCGTCCCATTCCAAATCAGGGTAGTTGAATTCCCTTCGTTGATGATGTGTGGGACTGTGTTGTGTTATGGTGATGTCCGGGAGTGGCACATCAGGGGAGTCGTCAGATTCTTTGAGACTCAGCTCAGATGTGCTGCTGTCCTCTTGAAACTTCTCTGGAAAGCTCGTGGAAGTGGAGCGGGGTCGGACTCCTGATGAGAGAGTAATCCCTTCAGGTATTTGCTTCTCTGCTTCGTCAACTTCTTTCTGCTCCACATCCAGCTCCTCTTTTCTGCTGAGGATCTCTGGTTTCGGAGGCTTTGCACATGGGAGCTTATAATCTCTCACATGTTCCCTCTCTGTGGAGGTACCAACATGCACATCTTCATCATATTCCTCCCCTGATTCTGGAAGAATCGTTGGCGACGTGTCACCCTGAAATGGTTTTGGCTCAGGTTGAAATATCATCTCCATAGACCTCTTCATTCTTGGGATGTCATCTGTTGCAGAGCTTGTTGTTTCCATGTCTTCTATTACCTCATCATCTTCTTCACATTCGCCAGTGAGAATATCTTGGTCTGTCCTTGCTGCTTCCAGTGTGTCGGATGCATAAGTTGAAATCACTGCAGTTTTTGTAATAAGAACAAAGGAACTTGCAAAAGTGTCCTCACTCTCAGTGGTGACTACTTCCGAGTGGTCATCACGTGTTCTCAAACTTGATGCTTGTTGCAGTTGTTCAGAGGTGACTTGATTTGATGAGCCAGCTGCATCCATGAGTTCTTCTCTGCTTGAGGACTTTTGATCTGCAACTTCTTGAGCTAGAGCAAATTCACTTTGCAAAAATATTCGCTTGAGCACAGGTTTACTAACAAAAATGCTATCTTCGTGCTGAGTGGTGGCAGTTGAGGAAATTTTCTTATCCAGTTCCAATTTGTGGGAAAATTCAATGGTCTCTCCCTTAATTCTTTCCTCGAAAAATTGTGTCTTCTCTTTCACGCCTTTAAAGGCAATGTCGTCCTCTGCCAACGGGCTTGCCTTCAGAAGCCGTGGGCTGGTCTTCTTCATGGAAGACACGTCACACGGCCAGGAAGACCTGTGCTGTGTCCAGTCAAACCCAATGGTTGAGGCAGGGTCGCTACTCGTCCACTCCTGACTACTCTCAGGGCGCAGCTGCATTTTGGAGGCAGATGCAGGCTTCACCACACACGTGGTTCCAGCTGTCATTTGCTCCCAAAACTTCCTGCGCTCAGAGTAAGTCTGGCTGGAGTCACTGGTGCTGGCCTCTTCAGCATCCTCATTATTATTATCCAGTGGTTGGGACTTGCTGGGGGAGTCTGGAGATGACTCGGGAAGGGGAGGTGAGGATGAGGCCTGGTTGTCAGGGATGGGGGGCTGCTGGTCAGGAGGAGAGGTTTCCTCCATTTCTTGGTGGAGATGTCCAACTCTTAGAGGCATCGCAGCTGTTAGTCTGCCCTCTAGAATTAGATTTCAACACACCAGAAATTATTATTGTACTTCTCCACTCTGGTACCACATGCATGTTACAGAACAATGCAGCAGGTCTAACACACCGAACCCAAGCAAGGGTGGGGACAACGGGGTACGAATGCCTGCATCACTTGGTCATTATGTGAACTGATCCCTATACAAAGCTCTGCTCACAGAGTTTTTGCACAATTATTTCTGACTCCTTCCACTCTCTTGTGTGCAGAAAAATCCAGGGAACAAAAGTGGCCATTTCTCTCATTCTCCTGAGAGTCAGCTCGGAACAGATTATGGAGGAAATCCCGCACGCCATTTCTCATCTCAACATAATACATGTACGAGCAACTTGAAAGCCTCACAGGTTGAGTTTGCCAAAATGTTACCTACAGTATACTGTGCATGCTGACTCATCAGGTACGTCAGAAAGACTGAATCTAGCATGTGCGAAGAAGGCAGTCTAAATCCTAGAATCAGTATTTAATAAATGACAGGAAACAAGAACCACTGCATTCTAGGCCATGGACCAACCTCAACCTGCTTCTAAGGAGAAGTGGTGATAGTATATGGTCTTTTATGTACGACACGGCAATTACTGAGAATTTCCTTCCTTTTCAGGGCCTTAATGCCATGTACAGCACCCGTGTTGAGAACAGTGCCCGCATCCCTAACAGAACAATGTATTTGATTTTAAAAAATATGCAGATTCATCTTTGTGCACCCCCCAGTGTGGTTCCCCAGTGGATGTCATTGTTGCAACTCCAGAAATTATTAAGAAAATAAGATTTTCAGTCATGTAGGCATATTATAACAAATGGAAATACAAGCTAGGCCTGTCGCAAGAAACCAATGGGTGCTAATAATACTAGGCAGAGATATCATGATGAGAAAAAAAAAATGCAAACTTTTAAGTGTATAGCAAGTCTGCCAATTCGTCGGCAGAATTTAAAAAAAATTGGGCACAGAGTTCAATAATTCACCCATATGTATGCACTTTGCTAAAATGGCTGCTCATGGATTTATAATACGCATTAAAAAAAAAAAACAATATTCCCAACATAATCTTCGAATCATCACTTCCACCCACTATTTTCCCTGTACTTATTCATGCAACAGTCCTACAATATCACTCAGTTTCAGAGAAACTGCCAAATTTTCTATTACCGGTACTTCAATGTAATCATTGAGACCTCAAGAAGTCACTCTAAATAACTATAATATACAAATTATTATTATATTCACCAACAGATTAAGGCTGCAAATCTTAAAACATAATGCTACCTGCAGCAGAAACTCACCACTTGTGGTACCACAATTATTCTTAAAGCATAAAAATACTAATATAATCACGGAGAAAATTGTTAAAATATGACACCTAAAAATTATGGCAAATTTCGAACTGTATGTAACATTCATAATATGAGGCAATTAAGTATTAATGAAATGATTGCACTTTGTCCTACCTTCCTGAGCCCCGTCAGCAGCCTTCTCTTGGTAGGAAAACCTATGCCTGAGTCGTGTTGGGGTAACAGAAAGCACTTGCAAAACGGGTGAGAGCCGGTCACCAAATTGCGCACCAGATAATGCTGGTGCACCCACTTTGGTCAGCTTGCTGGACATGGAGGTGGAGGAATGTTTCTCATCACCTGATGAGCTTCCACTTCCACTCCGGGCACCAGTGGCAACGTCGGCTGTAGCATCTGGGGCAGGAGGACCAGGCGGGGAAATGGCTGCCTTGTTGTCATCAGACACGTCTGCACATGATTCCTGTTCTGGAGACGAAGTGGACAGGGCTATTGACTCGGACAGAGAGGAATCAGTGGCATCGCCAGCACTCAAGGATGCCTCAGCTGGATCGGCACCACTAGCTGCTGAATCGTTCTTTGTGCTGTGAAGGGATGTCCTGGAAGCTGCAATCCGGCGAAGGGACTCACTGGCATCAGGCTGATGGTATATGACTTCGATAGACCCAGATATGTCAGATGTTCGTGTGAAGACCTCAGAGGTGATCAGGTGGGAAATACCATTGGACGAGTGCCTGGACCTAGACCTGCTTGGACTCCCAGGTAAGGAAGGAGACTTCCGTTCAAACTCAACTGAAGGGCTACGGGTTGGCTGACCAGGGCAACTCATTTCCCTGACCAGTTCAGCTCTCCTTTCTCGGATTGTCCTTGACACAATCAGTGATGTTGCTGTTGGCGAGGGTTGTCTCACCATCTTTTCCTCATCCTTTTCCTTTCCTTCTTCAACAGCTGCATGGGAAGATGTACTTGGAATGCCAGGTTTTCGCACGTCAATCACAGTTGTGGCACTGGCACATTTACCATCCGTGCAGTGTCCACTTGACCCACTGCAACATTCTTCAGGATCACTGGATAATTTTGGGGCCTGTTCACCCTTGTGAGCAGCACAATCAGGTTCATCTCCTCCAGGGATATCAGTAACGGATGAACCTCCTGGCTCCTGCTGTTCAGCCTTTCCATAATGGCTGCTAGTAGTTGGCATTTGCTCTTCATGGGATATCTCTTTTGTAACAGTTTCTGTGAGTTTGGAGTCGATTGTGTATTGGCATGACTCTGCAGTAAGAACTGATTTTACAGCACTCGTCAAGTCATCTGTGGGTGAACTTTCTGCTCCCTTGATGTCATGGCTTGAAGATGACTGGCCAAAGTGAGACGCCATGAAATCATCACCTTCTGAACTGGGAGTCATGTCAGGAACCATCTCTTTCACTTCCTCCTTAATATCCTTTGCTGCTTCTTTGACTTGGGACACCATTTCCTCCATCTCACGGAGAATGTTACTTTCTACATATGAGCTGCTACTGGTGGGTAGGACAGGTGCAAACGTGCCAAATTCCTCACCATGAGTGATGGTCTCCGACAACACTTGTGACTGATCCATTATAAGTATTTGTTTCTCAACAACAACTTCTCTTTGCTCGATGATCCATCCAGATGGAGGAATGTCAGTAGATTTTTCCTTCGGTTTCCCCTCTGAAGAACCAGACGACACACTGCCATCAACCTTATAGGCCATAAGAGTTGGATGACCTTCGACAGATAATTGCGTGGTCCCCACTTCCCTTTCCTTCTCTGATGTGGCACCACGTCTGGTGATGACTGTTGATTCAGTCTCTTTTGAAGTTACCTTTTCGTATAACTCTGAAACCTCCTTGCTATGTGAGGGCTCATCATGCATCCCATCTATGCATGTGGAGGTAATAATCGCAGATGTGGTTGAACCAGTAATGATTTCTGGTGTAGATGAGGTAACTGGTGATATATGTTGTGGTACTTCATCCACTGCCCCAGCAACTTCAGGCACTTTCCCAGGAATCTCCGACATTTCCTTGGATATATGTACACTTGCTTTGTCCAGAGTCGGTGATGGAATGTCCACATGGGTTTCGTCAACATCAGAAGTATCTGCACGATGGTGTTCAGACAGATGGGGAACCAATTGTGGTGGCTCTTCATAGTCAATGGAAGTAGTACAAGTTTCTGGAGGAAAAATTAATAAAATCGAAAATTATTACAAGATGACACCACAACAATCAATATTCACATAAGAAATCAAAAATTCTGATCGGATATGTGGAAAAAAAATAATTTATGGATTGATATTCTGCAGGGGCCTGGTCATGCCACCTACCACACACCCAGAGCATGGAAACCACAATAATAGCGATCAAAATTCATGGCCACAATAACGAACTGAAATTTCTAATTGCTAAAGCTGTAAGGGGGGATTCCTTTATTGTGCTCCAGCCAAACTCATAATCCAGGTCCAATAGTAAAAGCCATACAAAACACCTATTTTAATAGCAACAGTGGCGCAAAATGAGAGTCATTATCAGAGTAATTGAGAGCCATGATTTGTAATTGAAAGTCATCTTTATGATATTAGTTTATTTCCTTATGTCTATCTCATTTATCCTTAAATAAAATGGTTCTCAAATGTTATTAAAGGCAGGTTCTGACAATCTGGGTGTCGATTCTTTTTAGAAGGTGGATAAATTTCACTTTATCCCCAACATGTTCTTATGAAATACGGTGGAGCATCGATTATTATTATCCGAACACCTATCAACGAAATCCTTGGTTAACCAAAAGTTTTCCTGTCGGCAAAATTTGGTTTTTTTCCCCTAACCTGTAGGACAACTGTTTTAAGTGCAATATGATTGCAGGATTGATGAATAAAATATATCTTACCAGTGAGAACAGGGGATTTCTTCTCTGGGAGAGCCTCCTCCTTTGGTGCTTCCTTCACCTCAATTTCTTCTTCCTCCACAGGAGTCGGTTCGGCTACTTTTTCAGTGACAACTGTGGTGGTCACTGTCTTGGTCACAACTGTTTCCACAGTCTCTTTGACCTCTTCCTCCTCCTCCTCTGGCTCTTCTTTTTCTGGACTAGGAACGGCTTCTAAAATTCCCAATGAAAAATTATTAATTAATAAATATTTTAAAGGCAATATGATTTCATGATTGATTTTTTTTTTAAAGATTTACCAGTGGGAACAGGGGATTTCTTCTCTGGGAGAGCCTCCTCCTTTGGTGCTTCCTTCTCCTCAATCTCCTCTTCCACCACAGGAGTTGGCTCG
>JYFJ02006501.1:0-12861 GCA_000934665.2 Catajapyx aquilonaris | reverse complement strand
GGGGGGGGGTCTCGGCAATGGAGGCCTACTCAAGAATACCTGCCGAGTAGCATTATATCATGGGAAAAGTAAGCCTGACTCAATTGACCATTTTCTGGATGATTTGGTGACACCGCTTCGCACAATTCTGTGTGACGGTTTTTCTCATGAAGGAAAGAAATATAAAGTAACTTTCGAGATGGTAATATATGATGCTCCTGCCCGGGACTTTGTCAAGTGCATCAAGGGCCACACAGGTTATTATGGGTGCGAGAAGTGTGACCAGAAAGGGAAACCTAAGGAGACTTGTGTTCCCAAAACTTAACGCCAACAAAAGAACAGACGCATCTTTCCTTAATCAAGAAAACAAGCACCACCATATTGGTGTCTCACCATTGACAGACATTGGACTGCCACTGGTAAGCCGTGTCCCCGTTGAACACATGAATTTGGTATGCCTTGTGGTCACGAAGAGATTGCTTGTGAAGGTGTGACTTAGGGGACCTAATTCATCAAGGATTGGTCACAGAGCAGCTCAAGAAATATCCGACAGGCTTGTGTCATTGGCCCCGCATATACCAGCAGAATTCTGCCGGAAGCCTAGATCTCTTGACCATGTCGACCGATGGAAGGCAACGGAACTGAGGCTATTTCTACTGTACTCCGGCCCTGTTGCACTGCGCCATGTTTTGGCCAGGAGGCAGTACAAACACTTTCTGCTGCTTAATGTGGGCATCTCTATTTTGTGCGATCCAGAACGGGTAAAAATTGATGGATACGTGAATTTATCTGAGAAACCTCTTCAAACATTTGTCCAGGAAGTGCCAGAAATGTACGGTCCAGATGCCTTTCCATTCGAAACATACTTGGGCCAACTGAAGAAGCTTGTTAGAACGCCTAGCCGTCCCCTTGCACAAGTGTTATACGAAGATTGTCCGAAAAGGTGAAAGAGCACAAGATGGCGGAGCACCACGATCAACTGATTGCAAGAAAAATACTAAAATAGTTCCTGGCATGGGCAACAAATATCTTGGAGGAGAAGTTCATGGGGAGGAGGTGAAGGATTTGGTTTTCCAAAATCAGACCCTGTCTGTTAATAACCCTGATTGTTTCGTGCTGCTGGAAAGTGAATAATTTGGGAAAGTAACCAACATCCTGAAAACGACGGCCTCTTCCACAATAAGTAGCTTTTCATTGATTGTGCAGCTTTTCAAGGAAGAAAAACCCACTCTACACCCACCCATTTGATTCCTCCAAAATTAAGTGCAACGTTGCCAGTGAACTGTCACGCAAGCGCTCGGGCAGGAAACTAACACCAACAACACGAAAATGCATTGCATTCCCCGTAAATGAGACACGGGATGAGAGCTGCCAAGACTGCTACATCATCGTGCCAATAATCCACAATTGCATAACCGGCTCATCACACTGACACCCAGTCAGCCTATAGTGGGTGAAAAGAAATAATTGACCAATATATCAAAATGGCATGATTCCATTTAACCTAGTATCTGAACAAACCTATGCATAGCAAGTGACTTGAACAACATGGGGCTAATATCAGCCAAATGTTGTTCAAGTACCACAGTTGCTGTTGACTAATATAACCTTGACAATTGTTCCCCAGTTCAAATAAATAATAACTTATGTGCATATTCCTTATTTTTCCATACAGGAACTTGTCCAACAACAGGATTGTTAGAAAGTGGACTATGGAGGAGAAGAACAAGCAAATCAGAGCAATTCCAGGTCTTTTAATGGCAGAGCAGTTGGAGAAGTCGGAGTTGGAAGTACAGCTTCTTCTCTGCAATGAGACACACACTAACCAGAGTGAGAAGATTCTCATGCAAATTCTGATTAAATTGAAATATTCACGTGAAAAAATTACCGAGTTACAGACAACACACTGTATAGTACTTTAAGGTCCAAAAGCCACACATACGACCCATTGACCCGCCCGGACATACATTTATGTCTGCTGACAGCTTCCACCATCAAGTGGAGCTGTCAATGAAAAAGATGTGACTTTGAGCAATTTTCGGAGGCTGTCAGTAAAGCCCATTCTGGCAAAGTCACAGTAAAGAAGATGGAAGTAGGTGACTTCTACGACTGGCCAGACAATTCTTCTCAAAAAGAAGCTGGCAACTCGGAAACCTCGAGTGTATACATGGGTGACACTGTGTGTGTGATAGCAAAGAGGGGGGGGCCTATACTCTTATGATTAAAAGAAGCCAGCATGCTGACACAGATCATTTCGAGGAGCTGGACTTTCTGTCCACAACTGCAGCCGGCATTTCAACACCTGCCAAGAAGCGACATATTCCGCGAGGTGTATCTGAGGCTAAGAGGGACGGGATTGTCAAGGCTCTGGGCAAACTGATGGAGCCACGCAGTGTTCAGTTCTGGCAGAACTTGGCCGTCAGCACAAAGCATCTCCGACCGGGCTAATTCTTCAGTGGACGATTAAGAGCTAGGAAGAACTGAATTCGCATTCAGATGTGGGTGAAGCCGGCGCGGCCAGATGAAGGAGACAAGTGTTTAGTGCAATTTTGTTTATGCCGTTAGTGTAATAATGAATAATGAAAATGATTGACCAAACTCACATAGACTCAGTTGGCCTAATCCAATGTTTTAGATACCGTATGTTATGCAGAAGGAATTTATTGCCATTAATCTATTTGTACTCTGTGATACTTACAATTAGAGAAATGTCAGACATGCGATAAACAATCAATGTGATAAATAAATAAATATTCGATATTTGCTACACTTTATGCTGGCCGTATTGATAACACTTCATCCGCATGCAAAACTGGCCCAACTTCGCAAGGGGAGTGGATATTGAGTTACGGTTCTCTACCTGCTGACGGCAGTACTGAACAGAAGGGAAGTTTAGGAGGCGACAAACAATTACAGTAACCATTTTGATGTGAACATTAAGTACAGTGGAATGATTTACACTATTTTGCAGATGAGTGTCTTGTATCCCGTAACTTATGTTACCAAAGATTAGCCTTTATGTTGAGATTTTGGAAAAATTCCATAATTATCTCACAATATAGATTTGGTACCACTATCAGGTAATTTGACTGACAGTTTAATCAAAACAATCCTGCCTTCAATATATATATTACATATGGTACTGACTGTAACCTCTTACCATCTACCAGTAACAGAGGTCTTTTTGAACACCAACATGTGTTCTCAAAGGTCTTTTTGTTTGTATGTATATATTTATCTATGCTTTCAGCTATTTGTTTCAGTTTAAACCACATCCACAAATGCAATAATTGTGACAAAGGAAAATTACTTCCACAAGTGATCTGGGAGTAAATTTAGAATGACCCATGTATGTTGATATTATGCAGTACAGTATAATCCCACAGTGGGTCAGTTTGGGGATGCGCTGAAGACCTGTATCATCAATGGCTTGGTTAGCCGCGACCTGCATGCTACCAATTGCCTGGCTGATGGTTACCAATTGCCTGGCTGATGGTTACACACTTCTGTGTAATCTCCAAACACTTCTCTCAGATGTTGGTACGGAAGATTAATGGAATGAACCAGTTGACACACCACTTGCCAGCATCTCTGTTGATGATGTTCTTACTGATGATGCTACAAATGCCAAAATTGGGGAGCTGGGACAGGACTCATCTGAAATGCTGTCAACGGGCTATGTAAGTGGGTTCATTTCTCGGAGACTGCTCCAAAACAGCAGCTGTGATGGCTGCCGATCTACCCTCACTCGTGCCACTAGAGATTACCTTTGCCATCTAGAAATTTCATGCCTAGAGTAGGGCCTACAAGGACAGCAGAGACTGCCTTACTTATCCCAGTGTTCCGTTGGTTGAGACAATCCATGCTGGTGTACTTCAGGTGCATAAATTTTTAGATGTCAAAGGTCACATTGATGGTGTGAAGACAGCCATTACCACTGCCGTGTTAGAGAGTCTTGATTTCAGGTGGTTGGAGGAATAAGGCTGTGTTATCCATTCAATTGAAAACAAGGAAAAGGTGATTGACAGCATGTTTATATTGAGTACTAATTGGTGGGTGAAACTGAAGAACAGGGAGCTGGTAAATTATCACAAGAGGGCCACCAGAAAGAGGCGCATATTGCAGCACAAGTACCCAGGTAGCACACTTCGTCGGCCCGACCTGTCCCCAAAATCGGGCCGAAGTCCCATTCACCGGCTATGTAACGGCCGACGCGACGTAGCCGGTCTAGCGCCGACGTTGGCCCGCTGTATCCGACCCGGGCCATGCCCGTTCACCTGCCTCGTTCATCGGCGCGATTGGGCCCGATGTCTGGCCAAGATCCCGCCGACTATATGCGCGCGCATCACCGGACTCCCGCGCTCCCCCACTCCACTAAATGGCCATTTGCCTGAAACTCAGGACTCTAGCAGGTGTCCCACTTAGCAACATTGTAAGTCAATGTAAGGGAAAGGCTTTTCCAATGTTCCAAAAATAATGTCCAACACAGGGAGGTGGCCAACTTGACAGGTTTCACTGTACTTTAAAATCTGACCCAGCTGTATTCTTTTTGCACGGCATTAGCCTTATTACCTGGGGGGTGGGGTCCTGAGGAAAACCCCCAGGTGAGAGCTGTAAGTTGGTCGGCCTCACCAGGTATGTTGTGAAAAAATGAGTAATTAGTTATTAGAGGTATAAATTAGCCCACATATGTGCACCCTATACTCCCTGACGAGCTTTTCTCACAAAGCGAAACCGGTCGGGAACCGGAGAATTCATAAAAATGCGTCGCAAAAGGGTATTTTAGTTGTTCATATATTCAGACAAAAGGTACTGTAGTTGTTCAAGGTCTTCCTTTTTCCCTTCCTCCCCCGTACAAGCATCAAACTGGGGAGGAAGCCAATCAATCTTTCCTCTTCCGTATAAGTATCAAACTGGGGAGAAAGTGACACCCTTCCTCCATCGTAAAAATCAGTAAAACTGTTGTAATGCCCAGGATATGTTATTCAATTGTTTGATTCATGTTTGTTGTTCTCGTTCAATGTCATTCAATTGTTTTATTCTTGTTGATCGTTCTTGTTATGTGTTATTCAATTGTTTCGTTCATGTTGTTTGTTCTTGTTATATGCTGTTCATTTGTTATTGTTGTTGTCATGTCTTGTTCATTTGTTTCTTAGTTGTTGTTGATGTTCCATGGTTTTGTATATTTCTGTTGTCATGCTTTTGTCAACAAAACTTGACTATAAAAGGAGGTGCACTGAGCCTGCGGAGTCAGTCACTTGCCAGCTTCTGAGGAGGTAACACCTCCAGAGAAGGCGGAGTCAGTCGCCAGCCTCTGATGAGGCAACACCTCAGAAAGGCGCTGACCAGCTTAGCAGAGCTCAGGACCCGATCAATACACAGACCATTGTTGTATTATTTACTCCTACCTTTCAGGACTACTCAGTAATTAGGGACAGGTGTCATATCAGGGCCAGCAGGTATCTGCGTCGCCCAGATATACACCGACCAGTCAAGACTGACCAGTCACGTGTCATGGATGGGCCAGCAGGCATCTGCGTCGCCCATACATACACTGACTAGGCAGATGATATTAGGGCCAGCAGGCAACTGCGTCGCACTAATATCCGAACCTAACAGTCTTGGCAAGAAGAGGTAACCTGAACAACAGTCTAATAAGAGCTTCCCTCTCACTAACCAGCCCAAGGTTAGCGGAAGCCCGAATCGTGGCAGGTGCACCAACAACACCACACTCTTTGGTCACCTTTAACTTTACCTATAACTACTTCTAAACCTGGCGTCACACTGTGGAGAAGGCCTATACAACATATATTCAGAAACCAACCCACCCCCGAGCGAACGCCCTGTTGGATGGGCTTCTGCTGGTAGCTGGGTGCAGTAGTCAACCGACTTGCTCGGTCCAAAAACCACCCTTTTTAGTTTCTACCCGGGCCGGTTGAGGGGCCGGTCCGGGGCCTGTGAGGCCGGTTGGGAACCGAGCCCGTGGGCGACCGCCCTAAGCTTTCTGGGCCTTTGGGAGAGAGCCCGGTGGTGGTGGACAACCGGCTGGAATCTATATCTAACCTAACCTAACCAACCGTGCTTGCAGATAAAGCAGCCTCCTAGGATTAAAGAGGAGGTGACAGTGTGGCTCGTGTAGCCAGTGGTGTGTCGGTCTTAATGGCATATAACCTAACCTCTAACTAAACTAAACCAACCATGAGTTGGGGAACAGTGTTACACACAGGGTAATGCTATGCATTTTGAACCTTTACCTCAAAGGGTTGTTACTCTGCCAGCCTCACCTAAGGGGGCTGTACATCTACGGCACAATGCCTTGATTCAGGCCTTCTGACGGCTCCTACAACTGTACCGAATCCCATGCCGACTCCCGTGCAGGCAAGTGGGCTATTTTTGCTAGACAGGGTGACCATTGCACTTACTAGTAAGAAATTTCTAGGAATTTTAGCAAACATACCCCAGGTTTCACGTAGGTGGAGCATCCTTATGGATGCGAGGGATGATGAACTCAGAGAAGTATATCAGCTTTGCGAGAATCAAAATCTCACTCCACCACGTATTTCGGAAATGTTCTTGCACCTCACCGCTCTGTGGCCACGTCTATTGGAACTGTATCGATCTGATCATGGGTTGCCACTTTTTGCAGTAAGGGATGGGTTTCATACTAAAGCAGAATTTGCTTTTTTGAGCAAGGACGTTGTCAATGCTTGGCCAAATGTGTCCACTAGTAACGGAAACTTCTCCAGGCAAAGTAGTTGGAGTGTGTTATCCATTCAATTGAAAACAAGGAAAAGGTGATTGACAGCATGTTTATATTGAGTACTAATTGGTGGGTGAAACTGAAGAACAGGGAGCTGGTAAATAATCACAAGAGGGCCACCAGAGAGAGGCACATATTGCAGCACAAGTACCCAGGTAGCACACTTCGTCGGCTCGACCTGTCCCCAAAATCGGGCCGAAGTCACATTCACCGGCTATGTAACGGCCGACGTTGGCCCGCTGTATCCGACCCGGGCAATGGCCGTTCACCTGCCTCGTTCTTCGCTGTTTTAGTGTGTATTCCTTTCTTTTTGTCTTTCTTTTTCTGGCATTTTACTTTGGCCCCCGGTCCCCTTCAGGGCCGAGGGTCTTAGTTATTTTTCCACTTCTTGGACTATTTATTTGTAAGACATATTTGGATTCATTTACATTCTGGGACCACCGCTTGCATTGCGGCAGCATTAGGTGCGCTTGAACCCATATGGTGAGCACGGGGTGTCTTTTCGATGGTTTTGAACCCTGATAAGGTTGGAGGGCTCAAATCTATGCCAGGCGGCCCTCCTTAAATATTACATTTCACCTGTCCTCGTCCCTATAGTTTCGATGCCATAGTTCTCTGGACCTGCGTGCCCGGACTTCTCGGATCTGCTTAGCACCTGCGGGCGCATGTGGTACGTGTCGTACAGGTATTGCACAATCGTATTGTATTATTGTGCTGACCTATTACGAGTCATGCCCTTCAACATTGCTTTCCATAACAATATAGGGAAATGTAGTAGAGAGCTGACTGTGTGCAAGTTGTCAGATGTTCATATCCCATGCATAATAGGTCATGTGATTGAAGTAACACCACTAATATTAGGCCTTATTAATTATTTCTTTGACGAACTCGACCCCGCATGAATGCGAATGGCAATTTCTTGACAATCTTCTTCCGGCTTGATGCATGCCTGAATGAATCTGACTACTTGGGCTGTCGAGCATGCGACAGGCCATTTTGCAGATTTTCCACCGTGTACGACCCAGTCACATGGGATGACCTCCACTGCATGCTCCCCAACAAAGGAAGCAATTACATAGTTCTTGGCTGGCTGGCTGGCATTCAGTGTGTTTGAGAGCTGCTAATGAAAATGAAATGTGTAAATATAGCAGGCACATAAGTATAATGTACATGTTCCTATGCATAAAGATGCCAGACGGGTCTCTGGGATTATCAGGCATTGAGGGGGTAGTGTGCATGGTTGATGACATCTTGGTCTGGGGTGGAAGCCGAGAAGAACATGACGAACGACTGCGCAAAGTAATGACTTGTCTGCAGAAATCAGGGATGACGTTAAATCCTGCCAAATGCCTCTTCGCCGTACCCTCCGTGTCCTTCCTGGGACACACTGTGGACGCGGATGGGGTACACCCGGATGCAGCTAGGACGCGAGCCATCATTGACATGCCAGCTCCTGCAGATGTACAACAGCTGAAGAGGTTTATAGGCACGGTCAACTTCGTGGCGAAGTTTGTGCCGCACTTGGCGTCAACGATGAAGCCCTTGTACGCCCTTCTGAATAAGGATTGATTTTGCTCCAACAGGGGGAGGTGTAGTGTTAACTAGAGATGGATGCAAGGTGAAAGTGTGTATCCAAACACACATTTCTGAATTAAATTTTGGGTGCATTACTTACGAGGTTTTCTTTATCACTAGCGTCGTGTGTGGACAGTGATGAAGATTTCCAGTTACTCTGTCTCAACCAACGCGTGCTTCAGCAAACCTTGCTGTGCGCTCAGGGGGAGACTGGACAAACCAATTTACAAAAGACGTTTGAAAAGCGGTAATACACTAATTAGGCATGCAATTAACAATTCCTGGTGGGAAATGAACTCATTTGTGAAATTTCCTTCCTCAGTGGGTACAGGCATTCCGCATACAGACAGTTTACAGTCATGATGCATGGTCGTCTTGGCCGTCCCATCACACGGGTAATACCAGCCTGTGTCGTGAGAACAGTGAGGGAACACTACCCAGAGCTGGACAACGTGTACACTGGATTTAAGCGAGCAAGAGATGAACAGGAATGAAGAACAGTCACTATTATACCATACCATAATTTTATTACAAATGAAACAATTTAGAAATAACCCCGGCATTAATTTTGAATAGCCCTGTACTTGCACAACTGCTGAGACCTGATGAGACACCTCGCAAGAAAAAAACAAGAAGGAGCAATGTATGATAAGCAGTTCACAATGTCACATTATGTGGTGCTGTAGTACAGCACAAACCACAAAGTGTGAATTTCATTGTACCATGTCAATTTGTTTGTTTGCATAGCTGGTGACAGAAATCCTGGAAAGCCATGTGGAAGGAAAGGCTATAATTGCTCGACACAAAAAACTGGGCCTCAACTCCGCGAGCAGGACAAATTTGGTGGAGATTGTCATTGTGTCAGAATTTGGGTCAAATGTTGACACAGAGTGTCATTTGCTTGTAAAATTCATCTTGAGGCAGCTTCATGCTAATAGATGCATCTGCTTTATATAGGATCAATTAGCAAGCTCGACTTGTGGAACTGGCACAGTGGATTTCCGAAGCCCTGCCTGGTGAATTTCAGGTTAGTATCATATGCTACTCTAATTTTCCCATAGTAATTTGTCATGTTTTTAGCTCACTTTTCAACTGTACCTTTCCAGACTACCTATTACGTAGCTTCAAAGTCAACTAATGGTGTGAAGTGCCTGCCAAAGGGCAAACTGTATGATAAGTACACAAATTTGACCAAGTCACTTCGGCAAAACGGCCTCAGACAATCCAAGAGAACGTCGGTAACAGCCGTGCCTGACAACATACACCACCTTCCATCTTCCCTGGACTTCATATGTGTGTTCTAATTATCCCATTATTAGCCTTCTTTTTTGTATGCACGATTTTTCTTATAGAGAGATAAAAAAATTGATCACCTCATTCAAGAATGTAAGATTCAGACCGGGAAGACATACTTTCATAGCAGTCCTGATGAGGGGCAATGCCCCGAAACTCGGGTCGACTGCGATAGTTATCTAAACGCAGTTTTTCTAACTAACCTGCTTGTCTAAATACCGGTCTGAGATTTCAATTAAACTGTAAATTCAATCAAGCCAACATTTGTCATACTCATTGTTGTGTAATGTACTCCTAGATGGAGTACCTAAGTGTAATGCCACCCCCTCTCCCGACCTTGGGTTATCACTTCACTCCTTGACAGCCCGCCCAACCCATCACACGTTTTATCCTCTCTCTCCTTTTACCATACTCGAGCACAATAGAAGCAGCTGTTACACTATCAAAGTGGTTTACTTCAGACTCTGCATGTGGACTGAGGACAGAAAGCACCATGGCACACATGGATCAGGTGTGTCCAATAGGACACCCACGGTGGCGCGAGGCCAACAGGATCAGGTTGAACTCATCTCGCAGGACTGAACTCGTAGACTCTAAGTATGTAAAAAAGAGGCACTCCGACTACAGAAAAGAGTAAATATCCTCGAGAAACACTCCCCCTGAGGTGTTTGAACGGAGTACACGTCTGAAAACGAGCTCCGCGAGTTGAGTGGAAATACTTTCTCCACCCTTTTTGACCGGTCGGTCAAAAGCGTTTGTATAAGATGGGGGTCACCCTAGCCGAGATAGAGAAGCTGTTCCAGCAAGTCGAGGAACGGATGGCGGTACGATTGCGAGAAGACATCACCCAGGTGTTTTCGTCGGCGCTGTCGGTGCATAAATTGGAAGTCCAGTCGGAAATGGCTGCCATGACGGAAGAGCTGAAAATGGTAAGGAAGAAAGTGGAACAGTTGGAGACCCAATTGACCGACATGGAGGATATAGGGGCAGGAGGAATAATGTTGTGATATTCGGCCTAACACCGGACGAGAACGAAGATTAGGCAGCTTGCGAGAGGAAGGTCCTGGACACCCTGAAGCGGTACCGTGTATTGGATCGAGGCTATAACCTGCCAGTGGAGCGATGTCATCGGTTGGGAGCCCACCGCCAGGGTCAAGTGAGGCCACTGCGTTGCACCTTTTACAAGGACAAAGAAGCCCTCATAATGCAAGCTTACAAGTTCTTGTGCTTGAATGGGAACAAGAATTGCTTTACCAAATTCCATTCTACATAAAGAAGTAAATTTGCTCAAGTAAATGTAAGTAAAAGTAAATGGAATGGTTTTGCCAAATTCCATTCTCAATAAAGTAATACGTGTTCTTAAGTAAGTATGTATGTAGTATAAGTACAGTGATTAAATGAGAAAAAAAAGTGTTTTGTCAAATTTCCTTCTCAATAAATAAGTAAATACTGCTTTAAGTCCTGTTGTTGACATATGTCGACATGCCCTACAGCTGTTCCTATGGTCCGTTTTTTTTTGCAGATTTTTGTCCCCTTCTCCTTAGCTCCAGGAAAACCACATATATCATTCGTTTTATCATGAAATCTCTCTCAGGTCTCAGGAGGATATACAACGCTATGACCTTCACCATGACAGAGGAAAATCGTAAGTTAGATGTAATCTCTCCATTTGACGCATACTTCATACCAAAGAAAAACGTCACATATGAGAGCCATAGATTCCTGGGCCGTAGCCAACGGCCAGGGCAGACTATGGCAGCGTATGTGACTGAACTTAGAGAAATGGCAAGTGCATGCGAGTATGGCACAGAAACAGATAGGATGATCCGAGACCAGATAGTACGCGGCGTACAAGATGATGCTCTTCGTGCACGTCTACTAAGAACGGAGGACCTAACTCTCCAAAATGCAGCAGAGTTATGTCAACTGGATGAGCTAGCCAAATCTCATCTGCAGGGATTTCGACAATCAGATGCTGATGTCCAGCACCAGCAGCCACAAGACCGGCAACGGATCTCAACCGAGGTAAAATTGCAAAAAGATATTGTCAGTGAAGATGTTGCCATGCGCTGCACGTTGTCACATGCGAGAAAACGTGCGATAACCTAAGTCAGTTGTTGTGCCATTTGCAACATCATCTTCACAACCACACCACTGACGTGCCATGCCCTTTTAAAGGCTGTGACAAGCGCTATTCCAACAAAGGGTCTTTTAAGTCACATGGTGCCACAGGCATGGAAGTGCTTTAAATGTATAATCAGACTACGTAATTGGTCATCAAGTGCATGAACCTGAAGTCAGTCGTCAAGCTGAACCTGCTGAGTATGTCGATAGTGTTGAGTGTGACATTGTGGTTCCTTCCACTAGTACTTCTGCCCACACTTCAAGCAGTGCATCTTCAAAATGAGGGGCTTGTCTTAGATTGTTTTGAAAGGGCTGTTGGCAGATTTTATTTGGGACTGCAAATTGAGAAACATGTGCCAGCTAAAACAGTACAACACATTTATGATAATGTGAGTATCCTTTTAAGGATCTCAGAAGGACATTTACAAATAAGAATGAGGGCGGCTATGTCTAAGCACAAATTTTCATCAGATGCCCGTGACAGCATTATGAAAGACGCAGAGAGCAGCAATATTTTTGCCAACGTGCATTCTGAATCAGGACCATTTGGGTCAGACTACAGTAGACAGAAGTTTTTGAAGTCCAACTTGAAGTTCGTCGCACCACATTTCATTAACTTGATCCCTACAGGAAAGTGCCAAGATGCATACATTCCAATTCACAAGAGTCTCACTTCCTTAATGGAAGTAATTGATATGGAAACTTTGAGGGCAGAAACTGGTAGGGCACTTGAGATAGGTAGTTTGCTAGACATACATGACGGATCCTGCTACAAGGGTAACGCATTTTTCGCAGCCAACCCAACTGCTTTACAAATCATACTATACCAAGATCCTTTGAAACCGTAAACCCATTCAGAAGTCAAGCCAATTCAATAAACTTCAGCACTTCCATGTCATTAATGGCTTGCCTCCCTGCATTGCTCACGACTTGTTGGAAGGGGTTGTTCAGTATGAGCTTGTAGTTTTCATGGAATACTTTTGTGAGGGGAAGAAATGGATGACATATAATGACGCAAACAGAGCCATTATGACATTCAAGCACTTTGGCGCAGATGCCAGAAACAAGATGAGCAACAACCCCTTCCGACGTGGTCAGGTGAAATTCAGTGGGACCGCTGCACAAAGCCG
>JYFJ02006500.1:0-19353 GCA_000934665.2 Catajapyx aquilonaris | reverse complement strand
TATTTATCAGATGAAATTGTAATCACCGGACCTTCAAAACTTAGCAAAGGTCATCTCTGTATGTGTTACCATTTTTGAATAAAAAAATACTCGCCATTATTTTTGACTCACCCGGTGTAACTTCAAAGTCATTGGGTCAGAGATGACCAAAACATAATAAAAGCCATCCTTACGTCGCATATGATGAGAAAAAGGCGTTAGAATTTTTTTCTTCCCACAATCCTAAATGTGTGCAGTACAGGGTTAAATGAGGATCAAATTTGCTTTAAGACATTGCTTTTCTCAGTCTCCCCTCTTCCCTCCCATTAACACACACAATGATGCTGCCACCAATAAATAATGACAGGAACTTGAATAAAAACATCTTGAATAAACTCATATCTTTAGAAGCATGTACTAGATTACCTCTCATAAAGCGGCATGCCGCAACTGCCGAGGTAGATTTCCGTAATTTTTATCCTTGCCAAATTTTTTGGAATGCTTCCGGTACCATACTAAAATAACATTCCAATGAAAATGGGTGAGTGTACAGGCTGTGAGAATATGCAAGTTCTGTTGCACAGTGCATATAAAAAGGTAGAGTGTGTGACCAATCCCATCGTCAGCCTGCTATGACAGGGGAACCCACTGCTCCAACATATTGTTTAAATAGAGATTATTGCCCAAGGGGGAAATCACTTGGTAGGTCCTTCGTACACCTCGACAGAGGTCCAAGGTAGGTCCGGGGTAGGTCCGTCGTACAGTAAAGCACAGAGTGATTTCCCTCTCGTTATTGCCAGACACTGCAATTGAAAACAATATATGGAACAGGTAACCTATTCGGAAAATGTGCCTTTTCAATAGCTTTATGTGAATTTCAATTTTCAGGCAAATGTCAAGTTCGGAAAGAATAATGTAACTTATGTGAAAACCTCGCCTTATACCGGCATACCTTGCCCTATACCAGCATGATGGTATAGCCACCCGATTGTGACTTTCTAAAAACTGGTCGACCTGGACTACACCAGCATGCCGCTTTACGAGAGGTAATAAGGTATTCATTGTGTATTTAGGTTGTTTTAGTTATCACAAATTTCACCCATATTTGGGTCATTCCACGTCAGTTCGTCACGATATTAGCCCTTGGTATCTCGAATTTCGTTCAGACTTTTTTAAATGGAAGTACTCCACCCCAAACAAGTGTGGCCCAGGCCATTCATCCGAAAAAAATTTAACAACGGAACTACGGGCGACTAAAGATTATCGATTTTATCGTTTTTGGCGCTGTGCAGTATCCGAAAAGTGACGATATCTCCCTTAATATCGATCGTAGAGAGATGTACATAGGGACTTGTATTAATTGGAGATGTGCACGGAATAGACGTAGGCCACCAAATATAATTTTATGTAATATCTTTAATATTTTACGTTAAATTTTAAACTTTAAATTTACTTTTCCAAAAAGAGTGCTTTTATTTATTTTTTCCCTTACATAAATCTATAGTCCTTTGTGTTAATTATCCCGTTAAAATGTCGATGGGCAATTCATAATTGTTCGAGATAAAAAATTATCGAAATTGATGATACACCGCTCATGCATATCTCGCTAGTGTCTTGAACGAACATTCATTGGTTTTTTTTGGCCCAGTAAACAGGCTTAACTCATGATGTAAGTCTCGTGACTAATTTTCTTTAAACATTACAAATTCTGAACCAATTAATACTTTAGCCATTCAATAATTTTCCAATGATTTTGTCAATGTTATGATTATCATTAAGTCATCAATTAAGTAATCATAATAATTGACAAAATGATGTAAGTCTGGTGACTAATTTTCTTTAAACATTACAAATTCTGAACCAATTAATACTTTAGTCATTCAATAATTTTCCAATGATTTTGTCAATTATTATGATTACTACTATACTGAATGGTAATTATAATATTTGACAAAATCATTGGAAAATTATTGAATGGCTAAGGTATTCATTGGTTCAGAATTTGTAATAAGAAAATTAGTCGCCAGACTTACATCATTAGTTAATCCTGTTTACTGGGCCAACAAATACCCAAGGAACGTTCGTTCAAGACACTAGCGAGATATGCATGAGCGGTGTATCATCAATTTCGATAATTTTTATCTCGAACAATTATGAATTGCCCATCGACATTTTAACGGGATAATTAACACAAAGGAACCGAAGCAGTAGTGGTGGAGTTGATAGGGTGTCCGACTGCTAATCGGGAGGTCCTGGGTTCGAATCCCGGAGGCCGGCGACCCTGACCATGGTTTTCTGTGGTTTCCCATGGTCCTTGCAGGATAATTCCGGGGTCGTTACCGTAATATAGGCCACAGCCACTTCCTTCCTTCCCTTTCCCTGCTTCATTCCGATGACGAGAAAAATAGTAAAAATGGAAGAATTCCAGACAAAAAATTGGGAGAAATCCCCCCCTAGAAAAGCCCGGTAGGCTGATAATGGGGTATCAAATTATTATTATTATTATTATTAACACAAAGGACTATAGATTTATGTAAGGGAAAAAAGTAAAAATAAATAAAAATACTCTTTTTGGAAAAGTAAATTTAAAGTTTAAAATTTAACGTAAAATATTAAAGATATTACATAAAATTATATTTGGTGGCCTACGTCTATTCCGTGCACATCTCCAGTTAATACAAGTCCCTATATGTACATCTCTCTACGATCGATATTAAGGGAGATATCGTCACTTTTCGGATACGGCACAGCGCCAAAAACGATAAAATCGATAATCTTTAGTCGCCCGTAGTTCCGTTGTTAATTTTTTTTCGGATGAATGGCCTGGGCCACACTTGTTTGGGGTGGAGTACTTCCATTTAAAAAAGTCTGAACGAAATTCGAGATACCAAGGGCTAATATCGTGACGAACTGACGTGGAATGACCCATTAATAATTTTTGTGTAACTTTTTCCACCCCAATCTAGGTGGCCAATATCCCAGGTATTGTCGAAAACAGCAGCTACTGTACAGGATGTTTCTTACTAGTAGGTCAATCAGCAGTCAGCATATTCCTTGACCCAAAATAAGTCGAAAATGTAAGGGGGACAAATATTGAGGGAGCAACAGTTGACGATGTAGACGACAATGGATATTTACGTGCCCCTAAAACAAACACGTCCACCTGCCCAACAGCTTTTCTGTGGGAAAGGCGGCAAACTGCTATACCCCCTTACGTACAGGGGTTGTCTAAATGTCAGGATGTGATCCTGATATTGATGGCTGGGAAAAGAAATGACCTTGCCAGTTCCTGTTAGTTCATCCTGTGCAGACTGAAATGAATAAATGTCTGGGCAAACTAAATTGAAAACAGGGTATTGAAGTTTATTGAAAGCTGAATTAGTTTGATTGTTTATTACCTCCAGACCAATGGGGAAAAGAATTGACAGGGCAAGTGCTCAAAATATCCCGGCAATGGCGAGATAGCCTACTTTGACATTGTTGTCACTAACAAGTGATTGCAATGTACAGTACCGCTCATAAAGAATGGTACGACTCTATGGACAACATGTTTATTCTGTTCCCAACCCCTGGGTCACCAGCATGTTTTTAGGGGTCATGAGGAAGGCTGGGAAAAGGTTATTAAAATCAAGAAAAAAAGAGAAGAAAAAAACAAGGCGAAGTAAGAAAATTTAAGGGGGCAAATTCATCTCAAATCTATGTAAGAATTGTACCAGGTTGAACATTTTGGTAATAAAAAATTTCGGAAAAAGTCAGGAGGGGGTCATATGGGTTGCCAGAGATCTAGGACAAGTTGTCCATAGTGTCGCGACGAAATCAGGTTGGGAATAATGCTGGATAATCAGAATAAACACGTCGTCCATAGAGTTGTACCATTCTTTATGAGCTGGACTGTACAGTGTATAACTAATACTATGGTGAAGATTTCTGGGCAGAGAGCGAGACGTAGTAATCTGTTGAAAATAAGACCCCATTCCACTTCGAGTAATTTTATGCTAATGATGTATTAGCCCCGTGCTGCACTCAGAACAGTGATGGTTCATACCTGTACTTAAATGGTGCAGGCTATGTCATGTAAAGCATGTGGTGGATACAGCCTTACCGCGAGGGTGTGGGTTACAAGCATGACATTTGACTACTAGTGACAATAATAATGGGCATCTGCCCACACAATACAAAATACGTGGGTTGTTTCATAAGTCATTGTGCGTATTTTTTAAAATTCAAAAATGGTAACACATACAGAGATTAACTTTGCAGAGTTTTGAAGCTCCCACGATTACAATTTGATCTGGCAGATAGATGTCGCCCATATTGCAAGGAGGCAGGCAAACAAAAGGGGATCGTGACCCTCGCACCACACCATCGCCCTAAGACGGCTCCAGCCTGACGCGCTTGGAGCTGTTGGACGCTGCATGCGGGACAAGTCACAGCATTATGCTTAGGACACTGAAAGAGAAAGTTGGCATCCTCAATAGTTCCTCACCATCTCTTTGAGGTGCAACAGTGCCACCATTTTGCCCTCGCTTGGAACTTGATCGCATTGAGGGCAATGTATTTTTTTAAAACAGATTGTGGATATGGATGATACATAGCTCTGGCCATAGTTCTCAGACTTGTCCCACACTCGAAAGCAAGCTCCAGTGTTGTCCATCTCTGAGTGTCCCGCATGCAGCATCCTACAGCTCCAAGCGCGTCAGGCTGGAGCCGTCTCAGGGCGATGGTGCGGTGGGGGGTGCGGTGGGGGGTGGGGGGGGGGGAGTGTCATAATCCCATTTTGTTTCCCTGCCTCCTTCGCGATATGGGCGACATCTGTATGCCCGATCAAATTGAGGCGTTGATAGGAAAAACAACAAATATTACAAAATCATGATTTTGAGAAAAACAAAAACACTCCTTGTTGGATTTTATTACTAGGTTTTCAAGGGTTACAGTGACTTCTTTATGACACTTGGAATATTTTAAAAATATTACTTGGAAAAATGACACAGGCTGCGCCCGATAATCTCGGGCTCTGACACACGATTCGTCTTGTAAAATATTTGGACATCTGTTGTTTTTCCTATCAATACCTCAATTGCAATCGCCAGAGCTTCAAAACTCAGCCAAGGTCATATCTGTATGTGTTAAGGTTTTTGAATAAAAAAATTCGCACAATGATTTATTAAACAACCCATATATGTCAGGAGGGAGCAAGAGGCAACAGACGGCATTCACAAATACAGAGTATGCTGACATACACCTGGAACTTCGTGCTAATTCGGCTTTCACCGTACTGCAATACCCCGTCTTCCGTGTAGTTTGCCCAGATATGCATTTGTTTCAATCTGTGTAGGGTAACTAGCGGGATCTGGAAAGGCCGCCTCCTTTTTCCAGCCATCAATATTGGGATTACATCTTGACACTTAGGGCGGTTTCACCAAGCCCGGTTTTTTCGGAAAATCCATATTCTATTTGCAGGGATTTTCCAAAAGAACCTGGGTTTTAGTCCGGGCCCTAAGCGCAAAAATCAGGCCTAACCTTGCACTTTGTGATAAGGTGTCAATTGGCACATATGTTCCTTAGGACTATAGGAGCAATTCCAGAGTTACAGGCAACTGATCGGCCCCTTAGGTCACGAGTTATGTGGTGTTGCCAACATGGCCGGGGATGACCTGAGCGGTTTTAACGTTGCATTTTTGGATAAGAAGGTACCGCTTGGCACATATGTTCCCTAGGACCGAAGCAGTGGTAGCGGAGGGGATTTGGTATCCGACTGCTAATCGGGAGGTCCTGGGTTCGAATCCCGGTGGCCGCCGACCCTGACCGTGGTTTTCTGTGGTTTCCCATGGTCTCACCAGGAAAATTCCGGGGTCGTGTCCGTAATTATAGGCCACAGCCGCTTCCTTCCGTCCCTATCCCGTCCCCATATAAGAGAAGTAAAAACGAAAGTAAGAGTTCCAGACAAAAAAAAATATGGTGGTATCCCACCCCCCTAAGAGAGCCCATGGCTCTAGCACGGGGTACAAATTATTATATGTTCCCTAGGTCTGTAGGAGTCGTTTGAGAGATGGCGGCACTTGATCGGCTCCTTAGGTCAGGAGTTATGCGGTGCTGCCAACCTGGTCCTGGACCTAAGCGTTTTGAACAATTTTTAACTTTGCATTTTGGGATAAGAAGGTGCCACTTGGTACAAATGTTCCTTAGGCCTATGGGAGCAATTTCAGAGTTGCAGGCAACTGATCGGCCCCTTAGGTCACGAGTTATGCGGTGTTGCCAACCTGATGAGGGAACTAAGCGTTTTAACTCGGCACGTTGTGATAAGAAGGTGCCACTTGGCAGACATGTTCCCTAGGTCTATAGGATCCATTTGAGAGATGGCGGCACGTGATCGGTGAGGAGTTATGCGGTGTTGCCAACCTGGTCAGGGACCTAAGAATAACCGCATAACTCGTGACCTAAGGGTCCGATCAGGTGCCGCCAACTCTCAAATGGATCCTCTAGGCCTGGGGAACATGCTTGCCAAAATCCCAAAATGCAAAGTTAAAAATGGTTCAAAACACTTAGGTCCAGGACCAGGTTGGCAACACCGCATAACATCTGACCTAAGATGGGGAGACGGAGTGGCGCCGTGGTAACGCGTGCGCCCACGGAAGTTAAGGTCCCGGGTTCAATCCCCACCCGGGGTCCCACCTTCTTTCGTGCAGAGTGAGACCGTCTCTGGCTTCGTTTCGGGTGGCGATCCTTGCACATAAGCCACCCGGGGGAGTTCACAAAACGGCAAATACAACGTCTGTGCACACGCACTTTGCACATCCCCTCCTACCTACCCTTGGAACACACTAAGTACTATCACACAGTACACCAGTTCCACCCAAATGGTGGTAATTCCACCCCCCTAATGGAAATCAACTCCCAACGGGGTAAAGAAAAAAAAAAAAAAAAAAAAACATCTGACCTAAGGAGCCGATCAAGTGCCGCCATCTCTCAAACGACTCCTACAGACCTAAGGAACATATGTGCCAAGCGGTACCTTCTTATCCCAAAATGCAATGTTAAAACCGCTCAGGTCATCCCCGGCCATGTTGGCAACACCGCATAACTCGTGACCCAAGGGGCCGATCAGTTGCCTGCAACTCTGGAATTGCTCCTATAGGCCTAGGGAACATATGTGCCCAGTGGCACCTTCTTATCACAAAATGCAAGGTTAAGACGCTTAGGGCCCTGACTATTTTATCAATACCGGGCTTGGTGAAACTGGCCCTTAGCCACTGTAAATAAGGGAGTACAGCTGCTTGCTGCCTTCCCCACAGGAAATATGCTGGGTGGGTGGACATGCTTGTCTCAGGAGAACGCATATCTCCATCGTCGTCTAAGTTGTCAACAGTTGGTCTCTTGACATTTCTCCTCCCTACATTTTTGACTTGTTTTAGGTCAAGGAATGCACTGACTACCACAGGCCACTCTAGTAAGAAGCACCCTGTATTACATGAAAAAGCGATAATCAGTTTATAAGTACTGTATTACCTCACTTAAAGCGGCATGCCAGTATAAAATGAGGTCGACCAGCATGCCGGTTTAACCCAGGGGTGGCCAGCATGCCGCAATAACCAAGGTAGATTTCCATAATGTTGATCCTTGTCAAATCTTTTGGAATGCATATGGTACTGTACTAAACCACTCTTGACTAAACACAATGTTATGGTGAAAAATGTGCGAGTCGAGTCCTACAGGCCCGTGAGAATATGCAAGTTCATCTGTGTGTGACCAATCTCATATTCAACTTGCTCTGAGAGGGGAACCCCCCTAAACATTACAAAAGATCAAGGGAAACTTCTTCAGCCCTTCGTTTTGCTCAATAGTTCGATAGTCTCCGATCTTGCTGGCAATCAGAGGTGTAGTGGTATCAAATTGTCTGAGAAACCTCGTTACACAGATAATAAAATCCAAACCCAACGTATGACATATCCTGGTAGGTATGCTTGAACCCTTCTTGCAGCCTTGCACTTTTAATTGAAATTTGAACTGGACAAACGACCTTATGTGTCAGGCAATAAAAGGGCCCTGGGCTGTATCTGCACCATAGAACATGGTGCAATGCATTCAATGATTCCATGGTGTATTACCCTGTTTAAGGTGTTGTGACATTTAAGAATATGACTGACTTTATTAAACCATACTGTGATCAATGTGCAAATCAAAAAACCTCCTATCATTTATTATTGTCATTAAAATGAACATGAAAATTCTGGCATGTTCCTGGCACCTTCTGTAGAATTTGAAATATGAAAAAAATTTCAAATTCTCAACTTTTCACCCCAGGTCAATTAAGAACACATAATTACAAACCGAGTTTCACTTTGGCATCTCTCTAAGATTAATACAACTTCCAATAAAAATTATTGTGAGCCACTGCAAATTAAATATTGGAATACATCCTTTAAAAAGGCTCTCTGAAGAGGCTTATCATGAAACCTAATGTTTTCAAAATTAATAAAAGTGCTGGGTAGAGTTGCTAAATTAC
This sequence comes from Catajapyx aquilonaris, assembly GCA_000934665.2. Classification (NCBI taxonomy): domain Eukaryota; kingdom Metazoa; phylum Arthropoda; class Diplura; order Dicellurata; family Japygidae; genus Catajapyx; species Catajapyx aquilonaris. Next base: position 10,871 of record JYFJ02006500.1, on the reverse strand, counting down.
TGGTACCAGTAACAAAAAATTAGTGTAGTCGTCCTTCTGCTACTGTGTATGCTAATTAGATGCAGTATCAAATACACAATTTAGATATGCAGGGTGTTTCTTACTAGGTCAACCTGAAGTCAGCATATTCCTTGGCCCAAAACAAGTTGAAAATGTAGGGGGGAGAAATGTCAAGAAACCAACCTGTAACAAGGTTGATGACCAGCAACATTGGCCAGTGGTTGCCTAAGCAGCAGGATATGAGCGTGATAATATATTGTGAATGTTGGTATTTGCAAGGTCACCTCTTTCACAGAAGTCATTAAATATCAATGCTCATATCCTGCTACCTAGGCAATAATTCCCAATGTTTCTTGTCGTCTACCTTGTTACTGATTGGTCCCTCCGCATTTCTCCCCCCTACATTTTAAACTTGTTTTGGGCCAAGGAATACACTGACTTTGGGTTGATCTACTAGTACAAAACACCATGTGAAGATATAAATATTATGCATAGTTCAATATACTACAGTTGAATCAACTAAAATTAAGGAGGAAATGTCTGTTTATGTTGGATTATCATCACATTGTCCTGAGTCAGGTTGTCTGAGAGCATCAGCCTTTTTCAGCTCAGGATTAGGTTGTATCGCAGCAAATGAGGGAAAATTTCCCACTATCTCAAATTGTGTATTGTGAATACCTTTGCATAATCAGCTATATTCCTAATTTGTATTCACACAATGAGGCCTAAGATTGATTGCATATTAATGGTGCAAAAGCAACTGAGACTAAACCGGGCCACAGGGAATAAGATCTACAAGGTTGTTTTCATAACCATGTTTCCCCTTTTTCCTCTCTTCACAAACTTGCAGACAAAAAATGCAGCTTGCTCTACACATGAACAAGTTACAAAGGGCACGAGATGGAGGCAGGCCCATGGGGGAAGGGAAGGGGTGAAAAAAAAATCCTATGCCTGGTGATATGGTGATAATATGGATGCCTGCCAAAAATTTAGATTGGTTGAGAGGATTCAATGCTGCAGATTCTTCTATTGGACAGCAAATATGAGTGAGACTGGTTATTCATGCAGTCCCACCTTTAACCACAGATGTTTGATCACCACCAGGGTGCCTATCTGACACAACCCTTTGCATTAAGTTAGTTCATTCTATTGGCAAGAACCAAACTGCAATTTTGGAGAAGAGGCAAGCCCATGAACAGGTTCAAATGTCTCAAAAGTCCTGGATTTTCTGCAATTTCTTCTTTTTTTTCACCCACGTCAGAATGAATTGACCTTGCCAGAGCAAAGAGAAAATCCCATGCAAGATGTAACCCCTGCGCAGAAAATGCATTCCTGAGAACAAGGCTGAATACTCACCATCACCAGTCATTCTCACTGCCTGGCCGACCTAGACTCAAAGGAGGTCCGGTCAAGTCCTGACCCTGTTGTGGTCCTTGTAGGGCTTGTCCCAATGCGTGGGCTTGACATATGGTCCTCCTCCAAGCAGAATGAGATTTTCCTTCGGCACTTTTCCTGGGTCAACACTCCACCATTTGAGAGGTCTCCTCGTGCCAACTTTTTGGGTCCGCCTGGGGTCTGGAAAAGATGGTAAACTGTGGGAGAGCCACACAGAGAGAAATAAGTGCCGTACTGTATAACAGTGGTCCCCAACCCCCGGGCCGCGGACCGGTACCGGTCCGTGGATCAAATGGTACCGGGCCGCCCAATTATTTCCATTTCATTTTTTTTTCTACATTTATCGATATATCGTCTGATCTGGGGCCGTGGTACGGTATTTCTGGCCTTGGCAGGGTATTTCCAACGCTATACCCCTAGATGGAACCGTCTCGTTGCAAAGAAACAAGCTCAGGGTTCTCATTGATTTTGCGTTCAAGTGAGGTGACATGTTCAATCACTTTATATTCATTTTTTGGTGTAACTATATTTTATTTTGAAGCCATGTTTAAGTACAATAAAATGAGAATTATTAAATCAAAACAATCTAACCCCCCCCCCCCCCCCTCAGCGGGCCGTGGTAAAATTATCAAACGTTGACCGGTCCGGGGCGATAAAAAGGTTGGGGACCAATACTTCTCGCCCAAGCATTGGGATTCCCTGGAAGACAGTGGTTCTCACGAGCCATTCCGGGTGGTGAGGCTTCTTTCCATCCACTCGCACTCCTGCCACTAGGCACCAGCCAGCTGCTCCGGTGCGTCCGTGAAGCCAGCCGCGCCATGCTGACACCAGACACCCCAAAACGACAGTACGACACCCGAGACCCGACCTCTTCGCGCCACCTCTCACACCACAGGGCCCTCCTTGTCCTCGTCCTCCGAGAGGCGGCGCGGCTGGCAACACAACAAAGCAACCCTGTCAGCAACCAATGATGATGTACAAACACTCCCAGTGAAGCGATGAGAAGGCAGGACTTGCAAATTTTTAATTATTTTTATTTTTTGTGTTACTTATTTTATTTTTATATTTGTTATATACATTACATTTATATATGTATTTGTACCGTTGATTTGTACCGCCTGGGGAGCGAGAGTGTCAGAGGGAGGAGAGAAAGTGGGGGGAGAGGGAGAGGACGCTTGGCCTTGGCTTTGTCTGCTTTGTGGAACAGACCAGTGGACCACAGACAGGAGACAGCTGGCCGAGCTGGGCCGGCAAGCCGGGTGGTCGAGATGGAACACGAGATGGACGAAGGTGAGGAAGTTTGGTATTTCTGACCTTTGTTGTATTAGGACCTTGTGCCTTGAAGGTAGGCTCGAGATGCCAGGAGGCCGAGGTTGAGACTTCATACGGATGGAAAATACAGGGTTTTGTCGCGTTTTGTCTCGTACGACACTACTAACTTATCGCTATGACTTGTTACCAGGTTATTAGACGCATGCCGTCTCTGTCACACACACACACACCAATTGCACGCGTTTTCCACCTTTACGGGTGTGGATGGTTGTACTGCGCACAGGTTGACTGAATTGGTCAATAGACGTGCAGTAAACCACACCCACGCCCTATGCATTGTTTTGAAAGTCTATGCAAGGGTGTGCCTGAAACCAGGGTAAGAAAGAGCCAAAAAGGGTCCCTTCCCCCAACCAATTGCTATGCACATGTTTCGTGCCCACCGATTTCCATTACTTGGTTTCAAATGAGGGGTGTGATGTAAAAAAATGATAACTGACATTTTTGTCATTTTTGACCTAAACACCTAGCAACTATGTATAAGACGTTACAAACGGTTTAGTATACTCCAAGTTCACATATCATGCACGAGATGGCCACACTGACTAGATCAAAACCAGCATTCCCTATGATTTAAGAAAATGCAAACTTCAATTCGCTATCCTGCAAAATTACACCTTTGTCAGTTATCTTGAGTACAACCGTAACTAACACACCGGTACAACCGTAGTTATCTTGAGATTTGAACAATGCACATGTTCATGAGTCACATGGATCAAGCAAGCTAATCCCCTCCAGAATGCAGGGTGGCAATTACTTTTGGAATGCAGGTTTCATCTGGTTAGCATTTTCTATTTAACCGGCCTATATGTGAGCTAGCCATTAGACAGTTTGGAGTTGGGCTTAACCATGGACAGGTCAGTTGACGAAGCCAGGATATGTTAACTGCTAATTTACGGCTCTGGTAATGAGTCTAATGACGTTGTGGGGTAGTAGGGAGAATATGCTCTACATGTAACTGATTGGGTGCCAAGGGTATTCGGTGAAAAAAGTGAAGTGCACTTATTCCAGAAGGAAGTGCCAGTAGGGGGGAGTACAATGTACAACTGATTGAAAGCGGCTTGAGGGGGCAAGGTGGCTGGGAGTGATGAGTTTGTTGTGTTGTGCAGGTTGGGCACATTTCGGTGGAGAAAGGTACAGTGAGTCAATTAAATCCACTTTATTTGTCAAATACATTATCTGTACTTATTTTGCCATTGTACCATCTTGCAAAATACTAAATATCGCTTGAAGATGTGAAAGAAAAGTAAAAATAAATTTGAGGACAAACTATCTGCATGTCAGAGGCTGAAGGTTCAGCAGATGGACCACACCCATTTCAGTCATATTAATTGGGTGTTTTAATGAACATCAGCTTTTAAAATGTTATAAAATGTTGGATCACAACTCAGCATACACATGGGGTGTCACCTTGAAAATATATAACCATATTTCGTGATAAATTTACAGGTCCAGCTGACACCATGCCCCTGCCTTTCATAAAGAAGGAATGGGAAGAAGAGGATGATGATATGATTACAACTGAGGAGACATGGTTACTCAAGATAAAAGAAGAGACACCAGAATGCTTGGGGGACTTCAATATCGTGGAGGAGGCTATTGCAAGTGCGAAGAGCATGGCAGAGGAGGAGTCCAGTTTTATTCTTACTGTCCCCATCAAAGCAGAGGTTGAGCCACAACCTCCTACTGTGGAAATCATGGAGGTGTCCAGTAGTGCCAAGATGGACAGTTCATTTCAGGACCTGGAAGGAAAGGTGTGTGGAAGTAGCTATAGAAAGTCCCACCCCCCCACCCTCTGCTGAAAAAAAAATTAACACCATGTCTAAATGCCATTTATCTCTTCTTTCCCCCCCCCCCAAATTGGCAAGCATGCCAGCCTGTAGAGGTGCTGCTGAGGGGTTACAAAAGGAGGGGGACTGATTCAGTCAGAAGATGACAGGCGGAGAGGTTTGGCAAGAATTGGAGGATAGTGGGTGCTCAGCAAACTTTCTCGCCCATAAATACTAGTTTTGGTCCACCAGCATCATTAACCTACATGGAAAGTACATGGTGATTCTTATAGAGCCGAACCCTAAAATTGTGTTATATTTCGGAAACCTATGGACAAAAATTTCATGATATGTACCGCGAACGATGTTGAGCAAATGACTACACAGATTACAGCAAGTGCTGGAAGTGGCCGCCATGTTATGCGAAGTCCATGACCCATGCGGATTGTTGGTGTCTCAAACACGTTCATTCATGAACAGATATTCTAAAATGAAGCAAACCCTCCCATGAATAAAATTGACAAACAGTGAAATAACTCCTTGACTTGATCTGTATGAGGGCTCTCGAACGCGGGGACATTTTGTCCCCAACTATGCATCGGTGCACAATTAATTTTTTTCCCCTGATCTTTCTACTTGCTGAAAATATGCGAACTAAATGGCATTTATCGCAGAAGGAATCAACCCAAGACTTTCTCAAAGGTGAAGCCCAAATGTGCTATATTTCCCATGTTATAACAAAAAATGTGACTTGTTCGCAAAAATAGTCACCGGAGGGCGAACATTTAGAACGTCACAGTCGCAGGGTTAATGACGCCTGCCTGCAAATTGTACTTGATCAGTAGAGTATGATCTTAAATTGTACTTATCTGTCTTACTCTGTTTAATTTCAGCATGCGACAAAAAGTGGAGAAGACAAGTCAAATGGTGGAGATAACATTGTGGAGGAGCAAAGTGATGTGGCTGTAAACTCCATGAAGCCTTTAGGAAGAGTCAAGGTGGGTGATAGTGTGTCCGCATGAACTCATTTGTGAAATGATCATTGCTAGTTAGATCTTGGTTTATGACTTGGTATGTTATGAATGTTCTTCTTTGTTTTTTGCAGGAAAAATTGCTTCCTTATGTTTTGCTAGATGCGCTGCTCTTGTGCAAGAAATGTGATGCTGCCTTTGTCACCAAACAAGAATTAGAAGAGCATAAGTTAAACAGACATTCCAATCATGATGCCATGGTAAGATGCTTGTCATGTTATTAAATTTTATGTTAGAGTTGACTCCGGATATAACGGCCTTGGCTATAACAGACTTTCGGTATAATAGACAGTCACAGCATACTTCCATAAGGCCCTGTGAATTTTTATTCCTGATATAACAAACTCATTTTCACCTCACCTTGGCTATAACAGGCCATGTTTTTGCCCCTCGGTGGGAAAATAGGCTGTTTTTTATTATTCAACTTCCTTTCCCATGTGCAGAAAGGCATACAATACTGCAGCATGGGGGATTTTCGCATCTGTCACTGACCTAAGCTACTCAAAATCATACTTTTTCTGGTATATCTACCAACAACTGGATGGTAGAAGAAAATTACTTTTTTTTTGGTTGTGTGTAATTTACGGTGAGCTAATTTTGTATTTTTTGTGGATAGTTTTATTAATGTATGCAGTAGTGGACATTAGAAGCATATGGGAAGCAAAAAAGTTTGCGTATTTGTTGCAAAAGTGGCAATTTGGCTATAACAGACCTTGGTATTGTCGTACTTTTTTTCGCGGAAGTCTTATATCTGGAGTCAACTGTACTACACGGGGTGGACCAGGAGGCTGGTGTGCCTGGGGGCAGCTGGTCAGAGGTATAAAGTGGGGCAAGTTTAGTAATTATTTTCTTCCCTTGAAAATTATTAGATTTTTAAATAGTGACTGTCATTAAATGTCTATAATACTGCCTTATGTGAAGGAGCAAAACAACTCACAAGTTAGAAATGAAAGTATAAAATAATGTGAATTTATACTTATTAATACAAATTAAACCTTACTGCTAGGGTGGAACAAGGTTGTATTAGACAAGTATGGACATAAAGTCCTTGCAATGAAGTCCTAGCCTTCATTTTGGAAACTAGATCATAAATTCGCCCATATTTTTTGGATTTTTTGGGTGCATTCCGTTTTAAGAAATCAGTTTCAGTTCCGAAGCTATTAGCATTTTTTAGTTAGGACATGGTGACATCACTTCGTCCTAGCGCAATGTTGACGTCACACAAAGTGGAATGAAGGCAAGAATGATGTTACAGAACGCGCCTGGTATGGTCGTAAAATAATTCATTGTACAGTGCTGGGCACGACTGGCCGTGGAGTGGACATATTACCAGTCCCATGGGGAAAGCTTAAGCCCGACCTTGTTTAATTTGTTTACTGCAGGTCTAAGGCAGACTTTCCTGGATTCTAAAATTCCAGGGGTCAATTTATTCTCGAATACCGAAGATATGCATTTCTTGGGATATGCGGACGATCTCGTAATTATGGCTGATAATCCTCTATACTTACAAAAGCAAATTAACTTGCTTGCAGAATACTTGGAAATAACTACTGTACTTGAAAATTAATTTGGATAAAACAAAGATATTGAATTTCCTTAAAGCATAAAACAGTAGAACCAAATTAGTTTTAGGTGGAAGGAAGACACGATGCAAATAACAGACAACTATAAATACCTGGGTGTCCCCCTCTATAGTAATACTAGGAACAAAAAGACTGCCAACTATTTTTGTTCCTAAGATATAACAATGATGAACGCTATTTGGGTAACGTTAATGAAGTACAAAAATCGGAGCCTTTCCACTGCGTTGCAAACTGTTCGATGCTCAGGTGGCCCCGGCCGCGTTATATAATGCGAATGTATGGGCACTGAGCTGAGCTAAGCAGAGCAGGAGAAGGTACAGGTGCGGTTTTTAAAGAAATTCTTGAACTTACCAATGAGTACAGCGGGTTATTTCCTCCGGTTAGAAACGGGTAGAAGGCCAATGATCATAAATATACTTAAGATTATGATCAACTTTATTAAGGTGACAAAATAATAGTGAGACTACGAATAGCTGCAGTTACGCCACATCCTGTTTTCTCATGGCTCATGACATCTAAAAGATATGCAAATTACTCAGCGATTAAGGATTTGAGTTATGTAAGAGAAATTTATTTTAATTATAATCTCCCGGTAAAAATTACCAAATTTTTGGCAAACCTAAGAAATAACACTCAGTCAATTTGGGTTAATATCTACAGGTTTGATTTTGCACCTCAGAATATATGTAGTACTTTATGTAACACATTGCAAGACTTTGATCTCTTCCACGTAATGTATGCCTGCCCTTTTTTTAATACACAGAGAATTGATCTGGAAAAATATGTACCAAATGTTCTCAATTTTCAAAGATATCCCAGCATATGTACTGTATCAGGTGCATAGATTTTTTTGTGAGATTTGTAATAAGCTCGTTTTATTTTTATTTTTAAGATATACCCCGTGCTAGAGCCATGGGCTCTCTTAGGGGAGTGGAATACCACTATGTGCAGGGACAGAGTAGGGATAGGAGGGGGGGGACACTGGTGCATATGCAATGTCATCAAGTTGGGGATCGTGTGCAGTCCCTCAGGGGGCCTGTTCGCCAAGATGACTCCCTAGATGTGAGTCAGAAACTCCCCACTGACCCGCACCTCCTCCAGGACAGGGAAAGGAAGGAAGCGGCTGTGGCCTATTTTACGGTACGATCCCGGAATTTTTTTCCTGGGGTGACCTTGGAAAACCACAGACAACCAAGGTCGTTTTTTGTGATATTCAATATTAGATGTTCCGTGCGAACCACCCGCCCATATGGCCTAGGCCACAGGTGCGGTAAATAAAACATTATTATTATTATTATTATTAATAATAATAATAATAATATCTTTATATCTATAAATAAGGAAGCTTGATTGTGTGGAGGCCTCCGAATTGAGGAGACAATTCGAAGGGGCGTGTCCCCCAAAGTGAGGTGAAGTGAGCAGGGTTGGAAAGAGGTAGTCGAGACAGATTTAGTTAGAACCAAATTATTATTCCAAAAAAATTAAATTACAAACAAAATGATCAAACAGGTGTGGTTATTCTTCGTTACACTCTTACGCTCTCACCCCCCCTCTTCTTCCATCCTTGGGACGCCGTCTTGTGTTGCGGCCAGCCGTCTTGTGATGCGGACAACCATCTTGGATTGTTGGGGCTTGATGCAAAAACAACTAATTTTGGGAGGAGTTTTTACAAATGGGTATAATTAGCTGACTGGATCAGCATCGCAGCCTAACTATTGCCACTTCGGCACACCCCCTTTTGAATTTCCTGCTTCACCCAAAAATCTGGCCCCTCTCAAAATTTACCTCCCAAGCCCAACTAATCCTGTCTCCTCTCCATCATGGCCACAACACCACTACCCCGCCTAACATCCCAGCAAACCCCGCACCCATTCGCTCTCCCATAGCCCTACTCGAAAACTCCACTACCTGGGTGCCATCCCAACAACAACTCAACCCCGAGACCTAATTTACATCCCTAAAAATGGCGTGGTCGCCGCCTAAATGGGAACGACCGGCTACCTCAACCGTCTCGCACTATGGTCTCTGACTATCTGCCCCGAGGGCCGAGCCTCTCCCCCTCTCTTTCCTTCCTCCTGATTTTTGCCGCTGTTGTAGCGAGCCTAACTTTTTCATGCACTCTCACCCTAAGGACCGATGATTGGTTCCCAAATTTGAATTACAGCACCCTATTGGTCCAACAAAATTACCTCAATTTACACCAACCAGCAAACTCGATTCCCCTTGTGAACCGCCGACTTCAAAAATTGTCCCTGATTGGTCAAGACACTCACATGACCCAGAATGCCTAGCGACTAACACTCACTGAGAACTTCGGTTGGACCACATCCGCCTGTACGTCGCCTACGGAGCTCGAAAGCCGCCTGTACGGCGCCTAACTTTCTGATTTGAGTCACAATAAAAAAAACTATCCACATTATGCTGTAGGAGGCATTACCCAATTGTCGCAATTAAACCCGGCCAGAATATGCGATACTGACAACATTATGCTGTAGGCGGTATTACCCTAATTGTCGCAATTGAACCTGGTCAGAATATGCGGTTCTGACAATTGTGAGTTTGTGAGTTTGGATGTTTGTCCCTTATAGAAATCCAGGGGAAGGCCTTTACACCGCCTTAAATATAGGGGGTTACTTTTTCCAAGGAATCTAATGCCGCATGTTTCAGCTTCCGAAAATGTACATAACTTCCACAACACGCATATTCCTGCCTCAACAATTAGCTTACATCAATAACAATAAATAAATTTGCATTCCCATGGAAATGCCTCTCTTTTTTTTAGCTATTTACCTCCCTGCATCGTACCGCAGTGAGGGAACCTTTATTTCGTCTTGATGGAACCTTTTTGACGTAGCGCCCGGGCCCAAGGGCAGGCTGACTGGGAGGGGATGTGCAAGGTGCAAGTGCAATTCTCAAACGGTATATTTTGTGAACTCCCCCGGGTGGATTAGTCTGAGGAGATTCCACCCGAAACGAAGCCAGAGACGACCCAACTCTGCACGGGATGAAGGAGGGAACCCCGGGCTGGGATCGAACCCGACGTTTCCGCAGCGCCACTTTGTCTCCCCTAGGAAATGCCCTTATGCCACAATACCTAGCAAATTAAACCATCTCCGTAAATTCAGCGCATCCACCAAATACGCTAATTGGCCACCTCACGTGACTTCGTATCTTATGGTAATTCCGGGATTTTGTGGGATTTGAAAGTAGACTTCCAGACAAAGTAAATACAATTAAATAATACAGTATTTGCAAAATATTACTCCATGTTGAAAACAAAATTTCCCATCATACATCTGTATGTACATTTCTGAAGTTCTTCAGAGCAAACATATGGAACAAGGTGGGGGTGTGAAGTGGGGTTGGGGGGGGGGGGGTCAAGGGGTCAAAAATGCAGGGGGAAAAGCACATGGCTGTGCAGTGTTTTCCTGGGCCAACTCCATCCGCATTCCTCCTTTTACACATCCAATCAGAATATCCGTGTCGACTGTACGCTATAAGACAAGCAGGTAGCCTATCACAGATATGTACCCCTATCTTGACCAGCACCCCAACATACCCGGGCAACGCCGGGTAACCTGCTAGTTATTATTATTATTATTAGCAGTCCCAAGTGTTTACTTAGTTGCCAGGTAACAGGCGTGTTTTTACCAAAGAGTTCTGCTATTATACAGGGTGTCTATTGTAACTCTGCAAAGACTTGCAGGGGTAATAGAGGGGACAAAGACAAGTATTTTTGACATAGGAAACCGTGTCCGGAAACG
>KZ539548.1:6528-19585 GCA_000934665.2 Catajapyx aquilonaris | reverse complement strand
CTACACCAGCAACAACTCCAAGGCCGACGACGAGGCCGACAACACGACCGACTACACGTCCAACAACACGTCCAACAACGCGACCAACAACGCGTGTAACGACACGTCCTACTACACCATTCAGAACCACAGGATACACTTACACTACACCACGTACAACATTTACATATCCAACAACACGTCCTACTCAGCCACCAAGATGCAGTCCAAACCCACGTGATCCCAACTACGATCCAAACTGTCCTTGTAGTGTCAACCCCCGTGATCCAAATTATTCTCCTGATTGCAGATGCAGTCTGAATCCTCGTGACCCTAATTATGATCCCAATTGTCCCTGCAGTTACAACCGTCGTGATCCCAACTATGATCCATTATGTCCAACGCCAGCAACAACTCCAAGGCCAACAACGAGGCCAACAACACGACCGACAACACGCCCAACAACGCGACCAACTACACGGCCAACAACACGTCCGACTCAACCTCCCAGATGCAGTCCGGATCCCCGTGATCCCAATTACGATCCGAACTGTCCGTGCAGCACAAATCCACGTGACCCTAATTATCATCCGTCATGTCGATGTAGTCCTAATCCTAGAGATTCGAACTATGACCCTCTGTGCCCTTGTAGTTTCAACCCTCGTGATCCCAACTATGATCCTTCTTGTCCACGTCCTAGTACCACAACACCCAGGCCGACTACAAGGCCTACGACTAGACCAACCACTAGGCCAACAACAAGGCCCACAACCCCTAGGACAACAGGATACACTTACACCACACCACGTACAACATTCACATACCCACCTAGTACAACACGTCGTCCTAAATGTAGTCCAAACCCAAGAGATCCTAATTATGATCCCAATTGTCCCTGCAGTTTTAACCCTCGTGATCCCCACTACGATCCATCTTGTCCTGGTCCTTCTACTACCACACGCAGACCAACAACGAGGCCAACCACACGTCCGACAACACGTCCAACCACACGTCCAACCACACGTCCGACTCAACCGCCAAGATGCAGTCCAAATCCACAGGATCCAAATTATGATCCAAACTGTCCTTGCAGCACTAATCCACGTGATCCAAACTATTATCCTTCATGCAGATGCAGTCCTAATCCTAGAGATCCGAACTACGACCCACTGTGCCCCTGCAGTTTCAACCCTCGTGATCCTAACTATGATCCTTCCTGTCCACGTCCTAGTACCACTACTCCCAGGCCCACTACAAGGCCTACAACTAGACCAACAACTAGACCAACGACACGTCCAACGACACCCAGGACAACCGGATATACATACACTACACCACGTACAACATTTACATATCCAACAACACGTCCGACACAACCGCCTAGATGCAGCCCTAACCCACGTGATCCCAACTATGATCCCAATTGTCCTTGCAGTGTGAACCCACGTGATCCTAATTATTCTCCGGATTGCAAGTGCAGCAGAAATCCCAGAGATCCTAATTATGACCCCAACTGTCCATGCAGTTACAATCCACGTGATCCCAACTATGATCCATCGTGTCCTACACCTGCAACAACTCCAAGGCCAACAACGAGGCCTACAACTCGCCCCACAACACGTCCAACAACGCGACCAACAACACGTGTAACGACACGTCCCACTACACCATTCAGAACTACAGGATACACTTACACTACTCCACGTACACCATTTACATATCCAACAACACGTCCGACTCAGCCACCTAGATGCAGCCCAAACCCTCGTGATCCCAATTATGATCCGAACTGTCCGTGCAGTGTGAACCCACGTGATCCTAATTATTCTCCGGATTGTCGATGCAGTCTAAATCCACGTGACCCTAATTACGACCGAAATTGTCCATGCAGTTACAATCCACGTGACCCCAACTATGATCCTTTATGCCCTACACCAGCAACGACCAGGCCAACGACGAGGCCAACAACACGGCCAACCACCCGTCCAACCACCCGTCCAACCACCCGTCCAACCACCCGTCCAACCACACGTCCAACCACACGACCGACGACACGTCCGACTCAACCGCCTAGATGCAGTCCAAACCCACAGGATCCAAATTACGATCCTAACTGTCCTTGCAGCACAAATCCAAGTGACCCTAATTATCATCCGTCATGTCGATGTAGTCCTAATCCTAGAGATCCGAACTATGACCCACTGTGCCCTTGTAGTTTCAACCCTCGTGATCCCAACTATGATCCGTCATGTCCACGACCCACTACTCCCAGGCCCACCACAAGGCCAACAACACGACCGACCACAAGACCAACAACGCCAGGAAGGACAACGGGATACACGTACACAACACCAAGAACTACATTCACATACCCACCAAGTTCTACACGGCCAAGGTGCAGTCCAAATCCGCGTGATCCCAATTATGATCCAAATTGTCCCTGTAGTTTCAACCCACGTGATCCCAATTACGATCCGTCATGTCCTAGACCAACTACTCCAACACCCAGGCCCACTACCCGTCCTACTACTAGGCCCACAACACGACCAACAACACGTCCCACAACACGTCCCACAACACGTCCCACAACACGTCCTACTCAGCCTCCTAGATGCAGTCCAAACCCTCGTGATCCCAATTATGATCCGAACTGTCCATGCAGTGTCAACCCTCGTGATCCTAATTACTCTCCAGATTGTCGATGCAGTCTTAATCCACGTGATCCAAATTATAATCCCAATTGTCCCTGCAGTTACAACCCACGTGATCCAAACTACGATCCATTATGCCCTACACCAGCTCCAACAACCAGGCCAACAACCAGGCCAACGACGAGGCCAACGACGCGTCCAACGACGCGCCCAACGACTAGACCAACAACGCGACCAACACCCACCCCAAGCAGGACCACTGGATACATATACACTACACCAAGCATTCCATTTACATACCCACCAAGTACCCTTCGACCCACAACACGTCCAACACCGCGACCAACAACACGACCAACAACACGACCAACAACACGTCCGACTCAGCCGCCAAGATGCAGTCCAAATCCTCGTGATCCAAATTATGATCCGAACTGTCCATGCAGCACTAATCCACGTGATCCTAATTATTCTCCGGATTGTCGATGCAGTCTTAATCCTCGTGACCCGAACTATGATCCCAATTGTCCCTGCAGTTACAACCCTCGTGATCCCAACTATGATCCTTTGTGCCCCACGCCAGCTCCAACTACAAGACAAACACCTAGGCCAACAACGAGGCCCACGACGAGGCCAACAACACGCCCCACCACACGTCCAACAACACGTCCGACAACACGTCCGACTCAGCCACCAAGATGCAGTCCAAACCCACGTGATCCCAACTATGATCCGAACTGTCCATGCAGCACTAATCCACGTGATCCTAATTATGATCCGGTTTGCAGATGCAGTCTTAATCCCCGTGATCCGAACTATGATCCCAACTGTCCGTGTAGTTACAACCCTCGTGATCCCAACTATGATCCTTTATGCCCTACCCCAGCTCCAACGACGAGGCCAACAACACGTCCAACAACACGTCCAACAACACGACCAACACCGACACCGAGCAGAACAACCGGATACACATACACTACACCAAGAGTCACATTCACATACCCACCGACCACACGTCCAACCCCACGTCCAACGACACGTCCGACAACACGTCCGACACAACCTCCAAGGTGTAGTCCAAATCCTCGTGATCCCAATTATGACCCTAGCTGTCCATGCAGTATTAATCCACGTGATCCCAACTACGATCCATCATGTCGCTGCAGTCCTAATCCTCGACATCCGAATTATGATCCTAATTGCCCTTGCAGTTTTAATCCACAAGATCCTAATTACGATCCAGCATGTCCTAGGCCCACTACGCCACGTCCCACTACACGTCCTACACCACGTCCTACTACACGTCCTACAACAAGTGGTTACACGTACACGACACCAAGAGTCACGTTCACTTATCCAACCAGCACGAGATCACCAAAGTGCAGCAAAGATCCCGACAGCCCGTACTTTAACCCTAGAGATCCAGAGTGTCACGAAACTGATGAGATCATCGATGCTGATTCACTAACACCGAAGAGAACTACTTCAACACCGTCTGGTTACGGCACCGAAGGATACGACAAGTGTCAACACGCTTTCCACAGCTTCTTGTGCAAGCCTGGTAACGGAAGAAGACCATTTACGACCGGAACTTCGAGGCCACGACCTATCACTGATGCCCAGACCGATTCACAAGTTATAACCAGACCTACTACTCGTGGACCATGCAGTTATGTTCCAGGGACGCCTAACTACGATCCAAGCTGTCCATCTCCAGCCACGAGAACTACAACTACGACCACTCGTAGACCTATTACAACAACCACAAGACGTCCAACACCTTGCAGTTATGTTCCAGGGACACCTAACTTCGATCCTAACTGTCCGTCACCTGCTACGAGACCTACGACTACGACGACTCGCAGACCAGTCATAACTACTACCACTCGTAGACCGATCATAACTACTACGACCACTCGTAGGCCGGTCATAACTACCACCACTCGTAGGCCTATCACAGTGACTACCACCACTCGTAGACCTGTGACTACCAAGGATCCGTTTAATAAGGAGACTGACGAGGACATTGACTCACAAGGAATCACCAAGAGGCCGAAGACGACGAAGTCCCCACCTCCGACGTACATTCCTCCTTTCCCATCGCCTGGTCCATGCAGTTACAATCCTAGAGATCCCAACTACGATCCTTTCTGTCCAGGTCCACCAACACCGTCTCCACCACCCTGCAGTTACAGGCCTGGAGATCCTAACTACGATCCTTTCTGTCCCAGACCCCCGGTTCCACCTACAACGACCAGACGACCAGTAACAACAACGACCAGAAGGCCAACTCCAGGTCCATGCAGTTATGTACCAGGGACACCAAACTACAGGCCGGATTGTCCTAGACCACCGACACCTGCAACTACAACAACCAGAAGGCCGGTAACGACAACGACAAGAAGGCCCTCTCCAGGTCCCTGCAGTTATGTCCCAGGGACGCCGAACTACAGTCCGGATTGTCCTAGGCCACCCACACCTGCAACTACAACAACCAGAAGGCCTGTAACTACAACGACAAGAAGGCCAACTCCAGGTCCCTGCAGTTATATCCCAGGGACACCGAACTATAGGCCAGACTGTCCTAGGCCACCGACACCTGCAACTACAACAACCAGAAGGCCTGTAACTACAACGACAAGAAGGCCAACTCCAGGTCCATGCAGTTATGTACCAGGGACACCAAACTACAGGCCGGATTGTCCTAGACCACCGACACCTGCAACTACAACAACCAGAAGGCCGGTAACGACAACGACAAGAAGGCCCTCTCCAGGTCCCTGCAGTTATGTCCCAGGGACGCCGAACTACAGTCCGGATTGTCCTAGGCCACCCACACCTGCAACTACAACAACCAGAAGGCCGATAACGACAACAACAAGAAGGCCGATAACGACAACGACGAGAAGGCCAACTCCAGGTCCCTGCAGTTATGTCCCAGGGACGCCAAACTATAGGCCAGACTGTCCCAGGCCGCCATCGCCACCGACAACGACGACCACCAGACGACCACCGCCAGGTCCCTGCAGCTATGTCCCAGGAACGCCGAACTACAGTCCGGATTGTCCTAGGCCACCAACACCTGCAACTACAACAACCAGAAGACCAGTAACAACAACGACAAGAAGGCCAACTCCAGGTCCCTGCAGTTACGTCCCTGGAACGCCAAACTACAGGCCAGACTGTCCCAGACCACCGTCGCCACCGACGCCTCCACCTAGAACCCCACCACCTTACCTCCCTCCACTTCTTCCTGGCAGTGGTATTAACCCCAGAAGTGGAAGTGGCAACTTCAACGCCGGACTGATACCGCCGTCAACAGGCAGACGACGAGACGCTGTGTTTCCAGCAGTGACAGAGAAAGTGGTGCAGTGCCAAGATTCATTCCATGGTTTTCTGTGTAAAGACGACGGTGTCCGGAAAGGACGGGACAGTGCGAAGGGTAAAGAGGCGTCAGACGAGTTTAGTAACTTTACATATTCCAGAGGTGACAAAGAGGACATCAGAGACGATAACTCAGACTTACATGAGCATCTGGAGAGACAGTACTCATCGCCTTTCCATCACTTCGAATCCAGAAGGATGTCTCCCAGGACTCGAAAATCGCTTGTAACGGCTTAGCCATGTTGTTTGCTGTTACCTAACCGGTTTCGCTGTTATAACAGTGTGTATGTCACGAAAAAAAAAAATTGTACAATAAATTTATTAACCATCATTCTGTGCTGGAGGTAGAAAGAGCGAGTCTCCCTTTGTCGCAGCTTACCTCCTTTTTCTCATAGATGGCGCATCCTCCCTCTGCACGTTCCTGCCACTCCTGGTCGTGCGAGGGGTAGAGGTACTACCAGCTCGGACAAGCATCAGACGAAAAGTCAATTATAGATAGGACACATACTGTAAGGACAATCAGAAATACTCAAAGGTAAAGGTCAGGAACTCTTTATTTGTGCATCTAGTAGTGGCCGTAGCCGAAACCAGAGCCAAAACCCAACCCTGGGTTGTACCCCGAGTAATGCCCAACAAATGGGGTGGAATACCCCAAATTGGATACAGAGTAGCTGACTCCACTGTACCCGAGACCGTGTCCTAGACCAAACTTAGGGTACGGTGCTGGGTAGCCACCAAGAATAGGTGCAGGGAAGCCAAGTTTGCCATTGTAGATGGGTGCTCCTGGGTAGCCCAATTTTCCTCCAAAAATGGGTCCAGGGTAGGCGACCTTCCCGGTGTAGATTGGTGCAGGGTAGGCCAATTTGCTGTAAATCGGGGCCGGATATGCTATTTTGCTGTACACTGGAGCAGCAGGGTAGGCCAACTTGTCGTAACCGAATCCGCCTCCATTGTACCCAAGACCACCTCCATTGTACCCAAGACCGCCTCCATTGTACCCAAGACCCAGAGGATATCCAAGGAACCCTGTGGACAAAAGGTAGTAGTATGTTATAGTGTACAAAATTATTATTCATGAGATGGGATTTGCTCAGGTTGACACTGCTGTGACGTGAATGTAATTATGCAGGTGTCTTACCTGTTTCGGAGGTCTCTAGAGTTTCATCCTTGCTGTCGCCTTTTGGGGCTTCACTCGAGGCCACGGCCAGAAAAACGGCCAGGTATGCACAAATCTGAAGGATAAAATGTGTGAAATTGTCAAGGATTTAAATTAAATTTATATATTTTAAAATTCATTCGGATAACTGAAATCGTTTGATGTCATTATTTTTTTAAAAAACTTGGCAACACTGCCCGGCCCGGCCCTTGGACGTAGTACAATATTCCACAAGCAGGTGGCGCCCCTCTGCACACTACTGCCGCTCTCAGGCGGAAAACATGCACGTTGGTGATGAGTCACCGTGGACAGACACTGTCGCCTACATGATTTTAAAATTTGCTTTCATTGTTTTAAAGACTGCATTGTTGGTGCAAGGATAGTCAATAACTGAGCAATGGCCGTACTAAATTGAAGATTGGCACATGTGGTTACAAGCATCTGTTGGGGTCAGCATGTCACCTGTTGACATGATTTGCTTGAACGGGTTACATGCCAACAATGTGCCAAAAGCATGCATACTACATTGTCACTGCAGCGATTTTTAGATACAATAGTGTGCAAACACTACTAGAGATAGGACGTAAAAACTAATGATGTCTTACCAGTTTTCGAGCCATATTGACACTTGTCGCACCTGAATCCACACTGTCTGTTACAAACCACTTACTCCAGTATTTATAAAGCAATTATTATGCCCACAAGTAGTGAGAGCAACTTGCTGAAATATTCCTACGCCAAATTTTTTTTTCACGTCAAATTTTTCAAACTTCTCACGACACAAATCTGATATTTTCTCAAACCAAGCTGTTGCTAAATCCTTGCAAACTAATTTGGCGTTTCCGATTGGGATATGGCCCGTGGTATTGTTGGAGGGCAAAATTGGCAAATCACGCGGCAGTTTTGGCAACACGTGAGGCTCTGGGTCACATGATTGATTGGATTGGGTCGCACTGGAACGTGTCATTAAATCACGGGGGCCCCGGAGTTATGTCATGAGAATGGGAAATTATTTGTGGGAGGGGGGAATCAGGAAGGTAATATAAAGTGAGATAAGGATTTTTCATGACGTGCAGTTTTGTTGCGCTATCCATCCGCGAAGTGATTCTCATGCGAGTTAAAAAAAAATAGTTGCAATGTGTAATAGAGAAAGTTGTTTTATAGCCAAGCTTTTCTGGTGTATAATTAGTTCGGATTTCTGAAAACAGGAGAGGAATTAGTGTGGGAAACTAATCATTGGAGTCAACACAATTATCAATAATCGGATTGGATGCAACATATTGTTGGAACAAGATATTTAAAATGCTCATTACTCATAATTAAATCGCTTATTAAACCGCAATTTATTTACTTTCATATTACCTGACCTTATAGATACGTAAATGGCTATCTTGTTTAATTATTTTAATATTCATTAAAAATCACACTGTAAAAGTTAATAATTTGAATAAACTAACAAAAAGTAAACGCTTCATAATATTGTGCAGTTTTGAAAATAGACGAATAAATCAGTGTCAAATAAAGCTCAGAGTGTCTCCTATTGATACGCTTTATGGACCGATAAATATTGACTAACGTTTCACATGAGAATGTGATATCGCTTGAATTTTTAAATGGAGCGTTCATTATGAGGTTAGTAATGGTTATGGTGCTAAGTTATGGAGATATAAAATATGCCACTTAACCCAAATAGAGAAGTAGTTGGTACAGGTAACCCAATATTTTCAAAGTAATATGATAGCTCAGTTATTATTATTACACTACACGTACAAGTATAGTGTTCAAATTACATGAATTCATAGCCTTTTGTTATAGTAAACGATCCAACTTTAGAGAGAATTTGAACCTGAAGGAAAAGAGGCTGATATTGAGCAACTTTTTTATTGCTTGAAATAGCAGATGTGATTTACAATTGCTATGCGCTGCACATAGGAACAATATGACACAGTTTATTTGAAAATATGGCTACT
Source organism: Catajapyx aquilonaris (assembly GCA_000934665.2). Classification (NCBI taxonomy): domain Eukaryota; kingdom Metazoa; phylum Arthropoda; class Diplura; order Dicellurata; family Japygidae; genus Catajapyx; species Catajapyx aquilonaris. The sequence continues at coordinate 10,445 of KZ539548.1, read as the reverse complement.
GCATTGCCATATTTCTAGTAAAACCGATTAACTTTTTACCAGGTTTTGATACTAGGCAGAATATGTAAGTAGAAAAATAACGATCCTGCAAAAGCAATTCTTAAGAGAAAAATTTAAATTCAGATATAATGTAACTTACGCCTGTAGAGTTATACTACAGTTAAATTACAACTAGTGATTTCGAACTTGCTAACTGGTAATTATATGAAAGTAACCACTGTGCAAATATATTTTTAAAAATCGATCTCCGTAAAATCTAATTTCTTCGTAAAGTTTCTCTTTGTGCAATTGCAATCAACTATGTTCATTGGTAATTGCAACATAGTTTACATTTATCAATGAATGTATCTTATCCGGCATAATCATCAACCTACTAATAGTCTTGCGTCACTTTCCTGGTGCAAAAGAGGCTTTATTCAGGGGGCGTGTATAAAGTAACACTAACCTGGTCGACAATGCGTGAAAAGTGGACCATTTTATTGTGCATATTTCTCACCCTGGTCCTCCATCTCTTGTCCGATGGTGAACTTGCATGGTAGCAGCTCAACGAGCGACGACATCTCTTGAGCAACTGAGCTACCCCATAGTGAATAGGGTGCTGAGTGTTGAATGGTAGTTTTTTCTTGTGTTAACCTTGAGAGGAAAGTCGTGTGGGTTGCGTGACTCCAGGATGAACATTGCAAGACAGTGGTCTGCCAGCATTTTAGTGAAATATTGTAATTATGGCAACTTGAAATGGACTTCAGGTAGATGCAAACAACCAAAATTTTGAGCACAATATTGTAGCTACAAAACCACTCCTTTAACTGCCATTTATACTGTAAATAGCTCTATTAAATTGGGATTTAATGTATCAGCCAAACTGAAAATGTTTTATTTAAAATGTCCTGTAATGAGCCATTAGCAGGTTTTAATTTTTAATAATTTGAACATACAATTGTGATCAATCTTCCAGACATAGTAACAGCTGTTTCTGATGAGATGTCATTGACAAAGTATTATGTAGCCAGTTTGCTCGAATCCATTCTTTTCTATTAGTTGATGAAGAACTTCATAACGAAATATCTTGTATATATACTCGTATAATGAGTACCGTCAAGCGGGGTTACTTAAGCCACTTTTCAATTTCAGACATCTGCCAATTCAAGAAGCATTGACTTTAGAGATTAACTAATTGTTGTAAAACATGGGTCTACAGTTACGGTCGACGTATACATGGATGAACGTTTCCTACAACATGTATGATAAAAACAAAAAAAAGAAGGGGTGGCTTAAGTTACCCCCCGATGTGGGGTAACTTAAGCCAGCAGGAAGAATTCAGTGTTTCGCTTATGTTAGACGATGACACGGTAACAAAGTCCGTTCACAGGGCGAAAATAAACATTTGCATATTGCTCCAGAAATTTATTGTTCAAAATTTCAGTTCAATATAAGGGAAAGTATGGCGGCCTCTCTTTATGCTCACCGGCTGTACAGAACAAACAATATTTCTGATATGTGAACATACATTTCATCATCAACAATGCTCCCAACTAGGCAACTACTAGGGCTGTGCGATATCCGAAAAAATATCGAATCGAAGTCGATATATCGAAAATCGAAAAACCGACATCGAAAACCGACATCGCAAAATATCGCAAACCGACATCGAACCGACATCGAAAAATATCGCAAATCGACATCGAACCGACATCGAAAAATATAGAAAACCGACATCGCGATATTCGATACATCGCACATGCCAAGCGTCGGATATCGCAACTTCGATATTAGGAAAATATCGTATCGACAGTCGATGTATCGAAATATCGCACAGCCCTACTCCTGACCCCCAGAAGCTAATCCCCCCACTTCCTGCCAGGCTTGGACCTACGTGGCCAGGTGGCCTATGTTACCCCCTACATGACGCAACAATTAATTTTTAAGTATATATTGACACCAAAATGGAAAAGCTATGCAGTATAACTACCTTAAAAGGACTGTTGCAGGTTATGTTTCATCATCTTTATAACGAATTAAATTCAAACAGATGATGTTGGCGATGAAAGTTACGCAGGGTATAAATTTATGATGCAATTATCCTAAACATAATTAAGATTTTACAAAGTTACCTATGACACAAACACAATATTCAAATATGCAGTCCAAAACTGCACTTAAATACGGAACTTGTGTCATAAAAAATAACATTTCAACTCAAAACAGTGTTGCCAAAATCAGTGTCCGAAATTTACGCAGCAAAATGGCTTAAGTTACCCGCCCGGCCTAAGTAACCCCGCTTGACGGTATATATTACAATTATTATAATTTTAAGCATCCGCGTTATATTTAGTGACACCGACGCACTTGATTCACTCATCCACTTTTTGGCTTTAAAATTCGAATTTCAAATCACACCGAATTGCTTAGAAGTATTGCATACTAATAATGTAGTAGATCTGTGCAGGAAACTAACGACAGTTTTTTTTTAAACTTCAGATCCTGAGCTATGTTATGAATATTTGATGAGAATGCCACCTGATAAGTTGAAATCAATTTAGGCTTGCGCTATTGTAACTTATCATTACACCATCTGTTTAAGATGGGAAATGAATTAAGCAAATTATTTTCTCAGTTTAACCTGGATGGGACATATTAGTTTCACGCACAGAGCCACAAAATTCTTATAGAAGTTATAGTGCATTTTGGCAGATGTGGCATAAATCTATAGTGACTTGTAAACCTATATAGAGAATATAATCATTCGGAACATTTAAAAATTATTATGGACAGCTTCATATCCAGTTTTCAATCAGCATTACAACTTGCTGGCAAATCGCCGAAAAGAACAGTAATAAATTCCTAGGAAAATATCCATGAACTAGTGCTCAGGCTCAAATATTTTATTACGAGCTGCCCTTTTTGTTGAATTTATTCTACTTGTACTCTTACTTTACTATTTAATTTTACGCTGTTTCTTTCCCAGACGGTAGGTTTTCAAGACAGATAACTCAGGTACGTTCTCTGAAGACACTCAGAATGACCAAACACATAAACTGTGGTGTCACGCATAATTTATTATTCAAGTATTAACACAATCAACATGATTGCATGATCTCAACATGAATTTAGCCATAGAATCCACCGCCATATCCCTTGCCATATCCGCCATAAAGTCCAGGATAACCTAAAAGAGAAAGAACAATATTGTAAACGAAACTTTTCAAAAAAAAAAGATGTAGCCAAATATTTTACCATATCCGCCATATCCTCCGTATCCGCCATATCCTCCGTATCCGCCATAACCTCCGTATCCGCCACCATATCCGCCGTATCCACCGTACCCGCCGTATCCGAGGCCACCTCCATACCCACCGTATCCACCGTAACCTCCGTATCCTCCATACCCGAGACCCAGCCCGTAACCAAGGTATCCTCCAGCAGCAGTGTCCAGCTTCTCATCCTTCTTTTCCTTGGCCAATACCAATGCCACGCAAAGGAGTGCTGCAACAATCTGCAACAATTTGGAGGGTGGGTCACTCAGGTCACTTCTCACAATCAAAACGAGCAGAGGACAGTTATGCACAATTTGGTAAAATAATTTGCCCAAAATATTGCTAGAAGAGTGGAAATGTTCGCATATTTTCACGACTTAAATAGTAAACTAAACAGCAATTAAAATGAAAAATCGTAGTGTCCCAAAATTATTTAATAAATAATTAGCACACTCTGACGGTGTAAGTGTTTGAAAAAATTGACATTGTGTACATTTAAAATGAAAATATTATCATCACTTCAGCATTCCCATTGTTGATATCATGTTCATATACACTATTTTTTTAAATCAGTGGATGCAAAATTATTTAGCATTATATTTAGTCAATATCAGATGGCCTAAATGCACAATAATTTTAAATAAATCTCACCCCCCCCCCCCC
>JYFJ02006497.1:0-19269 GCA_000934665.2 Catajapyx aquilonaris | reverse complement strand
TAAATACCGGAGCAAAGAAACTATGGAAAACGAAAATGTTGGTGGGGGAGTGGGGGATGGTGGTGTGGGATCGAAAAAAGTGGGGGGAATCAAGGTACTAGGGATTTGGAGCTGGCAGAGCGGCTCCCGGCAAATGCGCGTGGCCAAAATTCGGATGTTACTGTCGCTCATATCTTGGAAACGACTGGATAGTGCGAGCTAACACTTTCACCACTGTGTCTATCGCACATGAATGACCCCTCAAGCCAGTTTCAACCAAATCGGAGGTGGTCGACCCTGACCGTTCCCTTGTGAGTATTATTGAACAGCCATGTGTTTCGTAGCTGAAATTTACCTTGAAATATCAATAAATATTCATGAATTAATTAGCAGTTACTGAATATAACTGGTCATCTAATGTAATGTAACAGTTACATATTTACAGACTGTACTCATTGGCCAAACAATCACTGAACATTAACATCAAACACTAGGTGTACATGATAGTGACTGAACATTTCTGTATATTCACTGAACTTGTAAGTCAATAGAGACATCTCAAGTAAAACTTTTCACTCACAGATAGTTGGAAATTGAACCTCATAAATTCCTGTATCAATTGTTAGTCTTTCTTTGCAGCCATAAGGCACAGTGTATTAATGCTTCCATACAGTCTTTAGAACCTTTATGCAGTTGGAACCGGTTGGAACCTAGTAATAGTAACACTGGCTCTCAAATATATTTCATTACCTAGTTCAACTGTCACTAGCAAAAAGGCAAATAAATTCCATGTACTTAACTCTTAACTGGTGACCTGGGGTCTTTCAACACCCCAGGTGCAATTTTTTTTGTTATAAAATGTTTAATTGTAGTTAGGTATATGATTTTTTAAATTCCGTTCTACGGCAACTAGAGAGTTGAAAATTAAACCAAATTGTAAAAAACAGTTGCAGGTGTTGTGTAAAAAAATTAAAAAGTAAATATTTATCATTAAATGCAATTTATATTTAAAAAATCCCCTGGGGTCTTTAAACACCCCAGGTCACCATGAGTGTTAGGATTTTCCAGGTCACTAGTTAAGGGTTAATAGATACAAATAGGTACCCAAGTAACACACAAATAACCAGTGAAAGTCCAGTGAAGGTCATTTCTGTACTTTGTTGCTAAATTTTAATACATATTCATATTCTGATTATAATTTACTGAATGTACCTTGTTACCCAGTGTTTAAAGAACATGGGCCAGTGAACAAAAAATTTCAGTGCTGAATGTTCACGATTCACTTGATGTTGACTGAACATTTGCCTTGAACACTGCAGCTGCATATTGGGGACATTGACCAGACATTCCTGAACTTTCACTGGTCATGCAAGTATTACTGAGGAATATGTTTTGTTTGGTTTGGTCCTGTGGCTAGGATGAAGGAAGTGGAGGTTGTCAATAAGGTGCTTTCTAGTGCAGTTGCTTATAGGAGCTAGGGAAGGCCCAAAAGTCATAGCCAGATCAGATGATGGGTAGTATGCATATTTGACATTAACCTTAAGCCTCTGCTACTTTTTACATAAGTACTACTGTTGCCATTCATATACATATTATTCTTAAAAAGCCTGCAATTTTCCCCCCAAATATGGTACAGCTCTACACTGAATGCTTCAGTCCTTCACACACTAGAAATGGCCAAAGTGCTGAATTAGGATGCAGATATCTAATATGAAATCTGAACTACTAGATTCTGTACCCAGGCAAGTGAAGTAGTACTGGTACAGTATATCTAAGTCCCTTATGCATGACATAAGCATTCGGTCACAAATTAAACACTGTCATAACTGAGAATGGCATTTCCATGTTATCAGTGTTCCATGTTATCAGTGTTTCATGTTCCTACAGAATTGTTACTTACTGCTGGTCCTCAGGCGTTGGGCAAAACTTTGCGGACGTGAGGAATGATTTGACTTGAAAGATGGTGATGGGAAAAGAGACTTGCTTTGACTAGTTGAAGTCTGGATTTCCACTGAGCCTTTACTCTGTTGCTCAGTGATCGAATGAGAATCAGATGCTCTGGGAGTCTCCTGTATGTCAGAACCTGCAATTTTTCATGCATGGCAATAACTAAGCTACTAATGAGTATGGTACTAATTAGCAAGGCCCTATTATTAATGCCAAGCATATCCTCCTGAGACCTGGTGTCGACATATGTCGACATCAGCAAAAAAAAAATTTGCGCCATCTAGTGATACCAACAGGCCTGCAATATGTTGGTATCCCATGAATACACTCTGGCCTCAATAGGTGCTGCCACCTTCGTGTCGAATAGCTGACTTTGGCCGCGAAAATTAAAACGTGAATCAAGATGGCAGAGGCCGCGGCTGGAGGTAGGCACTCGTCTCGTAAGTTTAATTTTTTATTCATGTTTATAGTGCGAATTTTGACAATGTAGTGTACAGCCTGTGGTTACCAAGAACTGTGCATTAGGAAATACAAAGAGATGTGTGTCTGTGACAACTTGGTGCACACCTTTACGAACCGTTTGAGTACTTCACGAAGTACATTCCAGAAGGGGCCTTCACTTTGCTTGCTGATGCAAGTGAGCGGTCGTACTTTGAGCATAGGGGTCTTTTCTGTCTTTTGCTGAAGACCAGTGAACATGAGATGTGAAACTTTGTTTCGCTCACCATCATGATGTCTGTTGTGAAAGTAATATTTGACTCTTACGTTACACATTTTGCAGTATACTTATGTAAGTATTTGTAAAAGTAAGTAGTATAAGTACAGTGCTTAAATGGGAAAAAGAGTGTTTTGTCAAATTCCATTCTCAATAAATAAGTAAATACTGCTTTAAGTCCTGTTGTTGACATATGTCGACATGCCCTACACCTGTTCCTATGGTCAGTTTTATAGCAGATTTTTGTCCCCTTCTCCTTAGCTCCAGAATAACCAGGAAAACCACACATATCAGTCGGTTTATCATGAAATATCTCTCAGGTCTCAGGAGGATATATCTGCAGTATCCAGTAGTTACTACTTATTATAAACTCTTAAATAAATGCATTTCTCATGCTTTTCATTCATTTCATTCATCTGTATGGCTATGCAATCTTGAATGAAAACTACAGAAGCATAATTAGTGCCTGACACCGAAAGTAACATTGAAGCTGACAGCCTTCTCCAAGATGCGCACTATGATTTTGCCTGGCTTTACCTTCCCATATAAAGGAGAGAATTCCTCCTGAACCATTCAATTATTTCACCTCACCCTGATCAAAAGTTTCATTTCGTACACTCACATGAAGAAGAGTCATTCTTGACGTCCTTTGGATCCAAACATGTGGGCTCCATTTTGGTAGCTGCTTTTTCCTGCCTCAGATCCATCTTAATGTCCTTCACATTTTGATACATAGTACCAATCTGGTGCAGCAGCCGAAGAAGGGGCATATTCACCTGCTGAGAAATGTAGTGCACATTCACACTGAAGTTCAGCACAGAGCTTGTATGCTTCCGGAGCTGATTTCGTGAGATGTAGATTATGTTCCGGCTCTGGATCATGTCACCCACAGTCAGGTCAGCTACTTTCTTCAGGTCTACTTCCACACCAATCTTCTCACATGAGAAAGCAGGAGACTCACTTGGGATCTCCAGAAAAAACTTGGCACCTGAAAAAAAACACTCACTGGAAAATGGCTGCTGCCAATGTCTAAAAGTGCTCAATATAAGAATATTGGAAAAGGAAGTGGTCCTCAACCATTTCTAAGGTCTGAAACTTAAAGTAAAGTGTTGCCCTAAGGTGCTCCTGCACTGTCAGAGGGTACACGAAAACATCCTTGCAACACTCATTTGATGAGTGTCAATTTGAATTATGTGCAAATTTGAGGGGAGGTAAAAAAAAAAAAAAAAAACTGTTGGCAACTAAGGTACAAAATTGAGTTCAAAGTGTGTGTCCCCTAGGGCGGCATGGTGGTCTAGTGGTTACGCCACTGGCCAGCCAAGCGGGAGGCCGGGGTTCAAATCCCGTCCCGGTCACCTCTGCTTGGCCGGATCTTTTTCCGCTTTTCACCCGACATGCCGGAGAAGAATTGCCCTCCCTTCTCTGCTCGGGGCCAGGAGAAAAGGCCTGGTGTTAAAGAATGTCAGAAATGGCTGTCGCATGGCGCCCTCCCTTGGAAACTTCCCCTTCACCCCTAAGAGGGCCTCAAGCCCTATCACGGGGTAACAAAAAAAATTTAAAAAATGTGTGTGTGTGTGTGTGTGTCCCCAGTTGATCTACGAGGCTATGGCAGTTTGCATTGCAACTGCTAAAGGATACACTACAAGTTGGAGAGTCAACATATACCAATGAGGAATAATATTGCCTTCCACATTTTTATAATCTTTTCTCTACACAAACATTTGTAGATGTGACCCACATCAACTGAAGTGCCTGGTAGTGCCCTGTTAGCCTGTGACCTACTATGTACGAGGGCCTTTCAATAAAGAATGAGAGTGATTTTTAAAATGAGAAAGTAAGGAAGTACTATCATGACGGTGATATATTTAAGTACGTTTATCAAAGATGGATGTGCATGCTTATGTGCAGAAGTCTACTGTGCACCATGGGGGTGTGGTGGCAGCACAATCGCCTACCCCCCTGAAATCGCCTCCTGAGTCACGGTGTTTACATGTGAAGAGCAGTATGCTACACTGTGCTGAAATCTTGCTTTTGAATCCACCTGAATCCACCTCCAACCGCCTGCAACCAGGCTCTTTGGGAGTTCCTGCCAGATTCGATACACGCCTCATGTGCAGGTGGTTATGAATAATTGTGTGCACACCACCCACAGATACTTGTAACAAATCAGATATGATAGTCAGCGTTACGTGCATGATGACTGAGGCCATGTTGATGGCCACCTTCGTCACAGCTCTGGCAGGAGCTCCCAGAGAGCCCTGTTTGCAGGTGGATTCGGGACCCTTGAACATATTTTCTCCATATGTCTATGTCAAAGTGGAGTACGACTCACTGGCTGTCTTCTTGAGGCAAAAGCAGAATTTCAGCATGGCATACTGCTCCACACATGTCGATGCCATGACTTGGGAGGCGACATCAAGGGTGGTGGTGTTTGTGCTGCCACTACACCCATATGGTGGGCAGTAGACTTCTGCGCATAAGCATGCACATCCATCTTCGACAGACGTACATAAATATATCACCATCATGATAGTATTTTCTATTCTTTCTTGTTTAAAAAATAACTCTCATTCTTTATTGAAAGGCCCTCGTGTATGTTTGCAAAACTCCTATGGCCCTGACAGAGGCTAACAAGGTATCCTACTGACAGTCTTTTCCAAGACTCACCCTATCAACAATGCATGCATGGCCTGCCTGAAATTCCCATCCAAGAGCAGGCAGTCAGTTTTTCCAAGGAACTTTCTCCCTATCTGTATAATTAATATGACAATGCACAATTATTTTTAAACCTAAATATAGTCCTGAATTAATTGAAGAATTTTTAAAATTTCACAAGTGTAAAGATTAAGTAAAACACAAATATAAATCCTAACCTGCAGTGGAAGGTCCTGTCCGAACAGTCCCTTTGCTCTTTCGCCTCCCAACCTTCGCCTCACTCTCCACAATATCAATACGCATGATGTCCACACTTGATGTAATTGACATGTTTGAGCTCCAGTTCTCAAAGGAGGAGCCCTTGATCTGGTGTGGCATGAGTCCCAGGCTGGTCAGCAAAGGCTTAAATATGACATGTGCATCTAGGACTTGCAGTGAGGAACTGAGTAGAAAGTAGGAGTGTGTTCCATGGAGCCAACTCTCTTCCTGACTCTGCTCTGTTGTAAGAGTATTGATTTTAGATTCCTGAAAAGTAAATGAAAAGAACCCGCATCAGATAAATGTAGCAACCCTTCATTAATCAGATATTAATAAGATACCCTTTGCTAGGCCTGTGGCCCCATAGAGGGCCTTTAATTTTCCCTAATCTATTATCATCTCTCCTACTGGGTCATTTTGAACTGAAGTGCTGACCATGCCAAAAAACAGAGTTCAGCTAGCAAAAACAATGTAAGGCAATTGAAGCGTGTTGGCAAGAACCTTTCACATGTGAAATCCACTATCTGATTCAATAATGGAACTCATGACCTCAGAGGTGGAAGGTAGAAGCATAAACTATACGCCGCTAAGACACCCCATAATAACATTTAAAATATGTATATTACTGCATTCTAGAAATTTCACATAAGATCAAAATGCATGCCAGTGTAGAGAATTTCAAGCAGTTACTGTGATGCTTACCACATGGTCACTGATAGTCTTCTTATAAGAGGCTCTCCTTCTCATAAAATCCTGCTGTCGAGCCATCCAGTTATAAAGATCCTCCCCATCCGGGGCTTCAGAGAACTGCCATCTTCTAGGGGTGCCAGATGCCGAAGTGGGAACGTTGTGATCCACGCTCGATGCGGAGTGAGTTGCCATACCTGATGCAAGGCTGAGGTTAGATTCATAATGCCGAAACTGTGGATGGATCAGGTTGAGGCTCTGGTCACTGAATTGGTGGGCAGTTGCTGCGGTGGGCTGGCAATCCATACGGCGAGCAGAGCTAAATGAGTTGCTGGCTATTGGGAAGACTACACTGGCTCTGGAGGAGCAAGGAGGATGAGAGGGAAGGCGTTTTCTTTGCTTCTGAGCCTGGCTGGTTGATTCCGAGCCAAGAAAAAACTCGGTCACTTCATCTTCACTCACATGTCCTGAGCTGCTGTCAGATTTCATACCTGTAGAGTATTATTATTATTACCACCCCTACAACTGAACTGTGTGCAAGTTAATTTTAAGAAATCATATTCAACATACCTTTCCCACGTCCTGTCTGAATAGAACCTCCTTCAGCATCAAGCAACATGGTCTTTTCATCAGTGGTTTCGCATTCCTCTGCTGAACCTTCCCAGTCCATCTGATTCTCACCACCCTCCTAAAATGCATCGAGTTTTATTATGTATATTTTACCTCGTGGCAACACATCATTTGGATGAATTCCTTAAATTGCCACTTCATTGTAACCCTATTATGGGGTGGTATTGTCAAAGTTGTCACCAGCAACAATAGAACATTTGGTGGAGAAAAAATGATAAAACTTCTCTCTAAAACTTCTTGCACAAGTTGAGGCTTGCATAAATTGCGAGAATCTGACTGGAATATAACACTGGAATTGTGATAAGTCCCAACCGGACTGGCCCTGTTGTCACAGTCAACAGAATCTACATAAAATTGACATTAATTACTTCATGTAGATTGTGTCGACAACAGGGCCAATCACCCCCTCAACCTGGCTGCAGGTACTCCCACAAAGGGGTGACTTGTGGGCTACAGTGATTTACATTTTAATGATCTCTTGCATGAGATTTGTGTCTGCAACTTTGCAGGATGCACTAATTTTACTACCCTTAATCGCTCGACACAAAAGTGATTAAGAAATTATTTCAATTTACTTACAGTCAAACTTAATTACATTTTAAAAATTATTTATATTCAGGGTAATGTGACACCATCCCTATCTGGTAGTCAAACTATAGTCATAACTCACTACTAAATGGCCCTAACAGTACACAATCATTATGCAGTAACAACAGACAGTTGCACAACTAACCTCATCACTCTGTGGAATGGTGAAGGTGACATTAACTGGTGGTTTGGACTTCCTGATCCGGAAGTTGTGCTCAAGCAGTAAAGGAGTGTATAGGACATTCTTCCACTGCCTGCTCAGCACAATCACTCCCTGCCTCAGGGTTGAGATCTGTGGAAGCTCTACTTCCACCAGGTAGGCCTCTATGGTGGCCATATCTGTCTCTGATACAAAACGCTGGAGGACAGTGCATAGTTGGCAGCTAGGCTCCTCTTGAAGTGTCTTGGCAAGTGGCGTAAGACGACCGTATTTGCTCTGTTGAATTGAAATTGGTGGTAGAGGGAATTTGCTTACATTTCACATGAAACTCAATCTAAATTCAAGTGAACAACTACCCATCCTATGCAATGATTTTATATACACACAAACACACCCTGCAGGAAATAATGTGATGTTATATGTGGATTTGGCAAACCCCTATCTTCAAAAGTCAAATGCGTATTTGTATTGCCACATTAGGCACAACAAGCTGAATTTGCTTGTGCAATACGAGGATTTCCTCATATTGTCAGGCACAGTCCAGTATAAAAGCAGAGCATCTCGAACAGACACATTAATCAGTCCCTGGGTGCGGGCTAGGTGACTCACAATTGGCACAATGTAGCAGCTAAATTAAGACCCATAAGGCTGGTTTTCAGCCAGGCCTGTGTTGAAACAACGTAACTGATAACTGGATTTCGATGTAACACTGTGGAATTGTATAATTGACTTTAATGCAATCGGATTCAAACACCTGTAAATAGTGCACCATTAAATTAGTTCAAGCCAGCCCTTAAAATATTATTTGATATGAACCAGTTACCTGGTTCCCAGAAAATATGAGTAACAGTGAAATGCCAATACCTTTATGGGCAGGTGAATGCGAGGTACCTCCAATGCCTCTGCCATCAAGGATGCCATTATCCCAGTGGACCTTCTGACCATGCACCTTAGCATATCAATAGTCTTCATTGTGACCCTGTGGCTTGGATTCATCCAGGCATTAAAAGCAGTGGATGCTGTGCTTAGCAGGTTCCAATCCAACCTAGTAAAGTCAATCTTTCTGGTGATGGGGGTTTGTGGTGGGGCAGCAAAGTTGAACCACACTGTTGCCAGTTCTATAGCACAGGATGACATCCCCCCTTTGAACTCCTTTGCCAGTTCACTTGCCAGGTCCTTTGCACTCTCTGTTGACTGCTTCTCTGATTTCTGGTCATCCACATGGTTACCAATTGGTGCCTCTTCGTCTTTTGCAATGTTCGTGTCAGTTTCCTCTTTTTCTCCATCACCTCCAACACGTTTCACAGCCTTCAACACAGCACCTTCCAGACCACACTCAAACATAATAAATCCCAGTTTTCCCTCTTTGCATTCCTGGAAGAACTGTTGCAAGTTTGGTTCCCTGCCATATGAATCTTTGCGCTCCTCTTTCTTTTCTCCAACACTCACACCACTCGGGACCTTGGCCAGTTTGAACAGCACCTTGAAACCAAGAAAAAATAAGGATCTAATTTACAGCTCATAACTTTAAGGTGAAAGCTCACCTTGGATGAATGATGTGGTATGGCTGTTATGTATGCATCCTTAAGTATAGAGCTGTCATTCTTGAGCCTTCGCAGTTGCGTGTGTATGCGTCCAACATTGGCCGAAACAATCATTTCCTCATGCAATGGCTCTACACTCTCAATCAGCACAACTTCACCTAGCAACACCTCTGCTTGCATGCTCTTCTTTGTCTTCTTCTGCTGCTTGGGAAGGGCAGCTGGTCTGTGAATGGTCTGTAATGACCTCTTCACCTGCTGGCCTGAACAGAAGTTGAAGGACACTGTGTCTAGGCTGACAGCTAGCAATGACACACATGTCAAGTCTCTGACATTGTCGAGTGCAGAAAATGATATTATTTCTTCAACAACTGATGCTTGTAGCAATGTCACATTGATTTTGGGAATAGAAATACCACCCTCCACTCGTGACAGGACACATTCTTCATGGATGTTGGACTGTAAAGAGTCGGGGCCATTGTTGTCCTTTGAGGCAGTGTTACGTTTGCTTGCCTGCAGTTGGGTAAGGTGCAAGGACTTTTCCTTCTTTAGGACATTGTTTGCCTCCACATGGGCAATGCATGACGCATGGAGATGGTTCACAACAGTCAGAGGATGAAGGGTGGCAAGGGTTGGGGTTATAGCTTCCACAAACCTGGAACAAAAGAATAGTCATATATAACATAATCCCAGCTACTGCATCACTCATCATAAGGTTCCTCATACTGTACAGAGTCATCGAAAAAGAATGCTCGGCTTTTAAAACCCTATAACTCGAAAACTTGAAGAAATAACTTAATGATTTAAGTTTTAAAATTCTAAGAAGTGTCTTAAGTTTTGGTCTTACCATAGTTGTTTCGATATAAGCTCCATTTGTCGCTTGGAAAATGTAAATACAGTAATAGGTGTCCTGCCTAACCCGGTCAGACATGTCTGGAGTCACCATTGTGATCCTATCCCATAGGTGCTGGTGATACCAGATCTTTTCACCGTACATGTATCTCCACAAAAAAGTTCATCGGGGTAAGATCTGGGCTTCTGGAGGGGCTAGATATGGGGAAACTTCTCATTCAAGACTTCGCACACTGGGATGCTGAACAAATGAAACTTTCCTACAGCAGGTTTGTTTCATGGATGAGGCAACTTTTTATGTGCACCTACAGGATATGACTGCATGACTCCAGATATGATTGAGTGGGTGTGGCATGAGATGGAATGCCATCTTTTTTATCTACCTAGTGACAAATAAAGCTCTTATCGAAACAAACGAAGGTGAGACCAAAACTTCAGACATTTCTTATCATTTCAAAACTTAAATCATTAAGATATGTCGACAAGTTTTCACGTTATAGGGTTTTAAAATCAGAGAATTCTTTTTCGATGACCCTATATTTACCATCACATCACTATTGTGATAGAGCACACCACAGGTTAATCCAGAGTGATCTGCTCACCATGACACCCTGTTTTTGTAAAATATCTCTAGAAAGTGTCAACATACTGTAGAAAATCTATATGAAACAGATATGATGACTTTTTCTACGGAAAACAAAACTTGGAGATTGGCCATAATTACCTCAACATAATGAATTGAGAAACAATGCAAATGTGACTATAAAATGAGTTTCTGAAGAACAGAGGTCGTAATATATATATACAACTGAATCACCAAAGGATTCTCACCTTTGAAGAGACTCAAGCATAAGTGGTGACACCATAATATTAACATCTCCCTTAGAGCGCACCATGATGGTAATGCAATCAGCATTCTGATCCCCAAGCAAAGTCACCATCTCCTCCCCACTTTGTTCATCCTTGGGTTTCATGTCACTGCTGTTGATGATAGGAGAATCCCAAAAATATGGATGTGATGGAGTCTGTGTTGTGCCTGCCAATGGTGTCCTTGTGCTACCTTCCCCAGGCCTCTCAATCATCATCAGGTTTGTGAAACCCTCCAGTATGGGCTCAAAAGATGGGACATACTTGGACCCAGCATAGAGTAATTTCCCACTTTTATGACGCACAAAAGGGGCAAGTCCTATAGCATCGTAAGCCAATACTGGAGGAGTCACCTCCCAGTTGTGACAAAGTATCTGGGTCATGTGATTGGTATAGCCAGACATCAGTAAGGGAGACTCCGTAATGGGTTTGTTAACTTGCATGTGCAGATTAACAAGAGTAAGATCCTCTTGAGACGACATGGCTGTCAAATATGAGGCCACACTCGATAAAGAGTTGGACTCAGAATCCTCCGGGGAATCTTCCTGCAAATAAACAAGAATGAGTTAGAGCAGTGGATCACAAAGCCTTTTCCGGGGGGTCGTGCGGTGGCCATAGTAAATTTTACTTGCAATCATTTTTATTAGAAATTTTACCTTGACATGCATTCTCTTGCAATGAGGTGTCCCAAAGATTTTATTGGCATATATGTCACTGATTTCTAGCATATCAGCCTTGCAGATATGCAGGCCACATATCTTAGATGTAATTACTCCAGTTGATCATGGCAGGACCTTCTTTTCACAACTGCAGTATCAATCACAATGCATATTTCACCTTATAAGTAGGTTTATTACTAATTTTTTCTCAGGTAGGCATACCACTGGGTGGTTCAAGGAAAAGAGAACACATCTTAGAGAAATCCTGATTATTTAACTGACTTTGTGTAGGCAAGAAATATTGGATAACTTGTAGCAGACGATAGGGAGAAAATGGGAACTGGGGAATGAATTATTTAGAGAAGCATACCTTCTCTTTGACACGATGAAGTGGGAATTCTCCATCCACACCACTTTTCTGCACAGATGCACTGAGACTCTCTGCTTTCCGTTCCAGTCCCAACACCTCACCTCCTCCTCTGTGTTCAGGTGTGTGAATCTCATGATCACTCCTGTGGCTAGGCAATCCTTTTCTGCCCGCAGGTGACTCGGTACCACAGGGTATACTAGTCTCACTCACAAATCTCTTGGCATCATCCCTCCCCAAAGCAAGCTCCTCCTCACCCTCTGTTTCTTTCACCTCCTGCTTGAGAGAACTGGTGTCTTCTTCTGCAGACAGGAAGGCTTCTGACTGGTTTTCACTTCCGATGGATGTGGTCCGAGTGACCAACCGATGATGTTTCTGCTCAGAGGTCAAGTCAAGGGTAACAGAGAGACGTTTTACACTGCTAGCCCCAGAACTTGGAGGTGGAATGCGGGGTGGAACATCAGAAGATATGGATGATCTCTCAGGTGGAATCACTGCTTGTGTGGTCTGTATAAAGGAGAGTAAGTAATTCATCATTTGAAATACATATCAAGAAGCTAATGCATGAGCATCATAAAATCACATTAACCTCCCCAGATAAATATCGACAGCTAAAATTGCTAACATGTGATCTTTCCTATTAAGTATTACAAAAAATACAAAGTCATATTCCCATGTCCATGTCACACATGCATAACTCAGGTGCATTCTCTGATAACACTGGCCAACAAAAAAAAAATCTTTCTGTTGCACGAGATTTTTCAACTGATTCTAAGTATTTTTCAACGCTGATTTCAATTCTGAAATCGTTTTTCCTCTACATGCTCTAGTTTTCATGCAATTTGAAACTTGTGATGTTCAGGGAAAAAAGGGCACCCATTGCTGTTGACACTGGGGATAGCTTTAGAATTAGGCTTGGAGCTACCGTATCAAGCTCGGGATGATGAATCAGTTTGTGAAGGCATTAAGTACTGATGGTAAATGTTTTCAAGCATCACAACATGCATTACAGTTTGAAAAAAGTAAAAAAATATTGAAAAATAATGTCCCAATTTTAAAACCCTATAAGTCGAAAACTTGCAGACATATCTAAATGATTTAAGTTTTGAAATGTTTAGAAATGTTAAAAGTTTTGGTCTCACAGTTTTTATTGTTTTTATTTTTTACCCCGTGATACAGCCGTAAGCTATTTTAGGGGGGTGGCAGACCACCATCAGTTTTCTAGTGTTTTTACAATTTTTTCTTCATTCTCCGGTGCAGGGAAACAGGGACATTGGGAAAGGATAGGGATTGTTGGGGAGGGGATACTTGTGCAGGTGCAATGTCATGAAACCTTTGGGCCATGTGCAGTCCCCCAGGAGGTTAGGTTGCCAGACACCTCCAAGGTGCAGGTCAGAGACCCTTCCGACGCAGGTGAAAGGAAGTTCCCCAGGCGGGGATCAAACCTGGGGCCTTTCACTCAGCAAGCCGAGACGTTACCATATCTCGGCCACCACACCTCCCCAGTTTCACATTAGTTTGTTTCGATATGAGCTTCATTTGTCACTTGAGAAATTAAAAAGACCGGACCCGGTCTCGAGCCAAACCCGCTCAATCATATCTGGAGATACTGCTGTGATTCTAACCCGTAGGTGCTGGAAGATGACTGGCCTTTACACCACAAACATTGTTCTTGATGATGCACATGAAAAGTAGCCTCATACAAACAATCCTGCCGCAGGAAAGTTTCACTTGTTCAGCCTCCCAGTGTGCGAAGTCGTTAGAGAATTTTCCCAGTGCCTAGCCCCCCCAGAAGCCCAGATCTTACCCCGATGGACATTTTTGTGGAGATACATGTATGGTGAAAAGATCAGGTATATCCATCACCTATGGGAAAAGATTGTCTACAAGTTTTTGAGTTATTATAGGATTTTAAAATTGGGACATTCTTTTTCGATATTTTTTGACTTTTTTCAAACTTTAATGCATATTGTTATGCACCTACGACTTTTTGTGAATAAAAAATGAATATATCTTTACCAAGATGGTTGTTTAAGCCTAATTCTAAGACTGTAAGACCACAAATTCCTCAGAGAGATCATGTTATCATGCGACAGGCGCCAAAATGTTGTGAAAACTAAAATTTTAAATTGTAGAAAATCTATAGCTTACAGAGAAAAACTATCAGATTTGGATTCAGCACACTTGAATTAGCCAAGAACAAGTGCTGGCATCAATGCAACATAAAACTTGTTGGCCTGTGTAATCACAACCATCTGACATAACAAATTTAATCCAAACCTGCACTGCAGCTGAGAAATAATCCACAGAAAGTTTCGAGTCAGAACTACTGCTCTTTGGTGCCTCTGAATCAGGAGGCCTCAGTATGTCCTTCCCTCGCTCTGCATTCAGTCTTGAGTCGCTATCTAGTTTCCAGAGTGAGCTAGGACTGTCCAACAGTCGCGTGTATCCAACCTCCTTTGACTGTCTCACATGTGCAGGCGTGTATGAGAAGCGTCGCCCAACCCTAGCAGCAGCATGAGCCATTCCAGGACTCCCACTGGCTGGAGATGCTCTATGTGATTCCTTCTTCTCATCTGTAATTGCTTGTACTTGGACAGCTTCTCCAATGCATGAACTGGATCCAGAATCGCTGACTCCACTGCTTGGAAAGCCTTTCCCCATGAAAGATGTGCGACTACGCTGATTTGTTCTCTCCCAGTCAGATGGAACATCCAGTAATGATGTGCCATCTGAGTTGTATGGAGGAGTGTAGAAGACCAACTGGCCCTCACGCAAGATGCTCTGACCAAAACCAGGATCTTTGCCAGGTTCAAAAATCCTATAAAATATTAATTACATAAAGGGTTTGCAAATATAAAATGTAGAAATAATCCAAATGCTTAAGGACAAAGGAAAGACAACAAAGGTCATTTTTACAAGGATGAGAGCTGGAAAAAAGTGACAACTTTCTTTTATCAGATTAATACAGTACCCTGCATTAATGGCTATGCACAGATATCACCACCTGGCGGGAATGAGCGGAACTAGGCCTCAGCGAGCTGTGTCCAAAATACTTCAATGTCAAGACAGCTCACAAGACAGCTCTAGACAGCTCAAGATATCGCAGTGGATTAACAGCCATTCGCGTGGTTCGTGTAATAACTGGTTCACAACCTCAATACATTGATAGGAATCGCAATGGCCTTATAATTTATCCCACAGATATATCTGTAATCCGCTGTGATCCATCTTTGTAGCAAGCGTTTGTATCCACCGCGATATCTTGAGCTGTCCAAGTATTTTGGACGCAGCCCACCGACGCCTAATTCCGATCGTTCTTGGACAGGTGGCAATGTCTGTGCATATCCATTAATGCAGGGCACTGTACAGTATGTACAGGGTGTCCCTAAATGATTGTCAACATTCGAAAGTGGTTTAATTTCTATTAGATGCGGTGTGCAATGACAAGACATACATAGAACGAAAGACCACATTTGGGAGTTTTTATTGCACACAGAAAAGTTGGTTCCGCACTTTGCCACGAGGCACACAGGGCCACTCCACAAAATGGTGTCTCTCGAACAGAAAACGTTCAGTGTCCTGCAGTTTGCAAAGCTTGGTTCGGTAGTTACTGTTCAGCAGTCCTTCCGGCAACAGTACGGACGACATTATGCCCCTCCCTACAATAATTCAACGGTGGTTCCACAAGTTTCAGACGACGGAATGCCTTTGCAAGGGCAAGGATCGGCGGATCGGACATGCCGGTCAGCAAGATCAGGTTTTTCTCCAGTGGCCGCCAAGGTCTCCCGACATCACCCCATGTGACTTTTTCCTCTGGGGGTATATGTAAAGGACCAGGTCTTCATACCACGGCTACCTACCAGCCTGTGAGAGTTGAAACGCAGGATTGTTGCTGCTGTGGAATCAATCACACCAGACATGCTGGCCTGTGTAGAGAATTGGACTATCATGTCGTGTGACGAAAGGTGCTCATATTGAGCACTTCTAGTGTGTGCAATAAAAACTCCCAAATGTGGTCTTTCATTCTATGTCTGTCTCGTCATTGCACACCGCAACTAATAAAAATTAAACCACTTTCAAATGTTGACAATCATTTAGGGACACCCTGTATAAATTGAAATGTCCCTGGTGGTTAGAAATTATTTGTCACTATAAGTTGCTCAATACTGAGCAGTTACTTTTAGGGATATAAATAACTAACTTCTGCTGAATAGTCTAAGCATTTATTCTGTCCCTGAACTGTGATAAATTTTCAATCATAAGTCCCCAGCACCCATGTGTACATTATTCTTCACACTGGAAAACAAAGGGGCCCTGGCCTACATTTTGAAAACCCAAGTAAAAAATCGTAAGTATTTTAAAATGAATTTTGGCGTTTTTTGTTTGAAGAAATGCATATTAGTTTTTGAGATATAATTGGTTTTATTATCCCTTGTTGCCCATTGTTGATGCGGGTGACATCAGCTGTGACAGAGATATTAAATGAGGCAGGGACACTTCCTGGCTCTCCACCTGTCATCCGAGCTGCTTCGTTCCTTCTTGGGACTCAGCACAGGTGCCTGCCTGCCTGATACGGGTCGCCCCAGGGCTCCTCGCTTATGGCCCCAAGAAGGAGATGGCAGGAGTCCGAATGAGCCTTATAGACCACGCTCCCTTTTTTCCCTCCAATTTGAGAGTGATTTTTGAACCCGTGATAATTTATCGAGGAATGACAGTTTGGTGCTGAAATGTGGTGGAATGCGTGTTTACATGTATGGTTGAGTAATTTGTGTATGTATTTCCGAAATCCCAGACCAAGGCTAGGACCCCATTTACACCTCCTCTCTAAAAGTGCTCTAAGTCTTTTCAATGTTGAAGTCACATGCAGAAATGTTGGGGTAACCTTCTGCTATTCCCCGTCCACACCACAACCCAGTCCCATATATCCTTCCCACCCGTCTGTCATGGATAGACTCATTACTAAGACCATTCTCCAGTTATCTATTTGACAGGCATACAGGAAGTCATTAATGGTTTACATAACAGTGTTGCCACTATTTTCTTCCTGGCTTCAAACAGAAGCACAAGACCTTATTCAGTGACATGGCACTGGCAAAAAGTATGCTTCTATTCAAGCTGATCTGTTCACACAGTCTTACACGGTCTTACATATGCTCATGTTCTTTATTCCAAGTGCAAAAGTCTTGGGCCTTGCCATGATTGGATGCCACAGCTTGTAATAATTAGAACATGATAGGAATATTTTAAATTGAATTAGTTCCAATTGCTATAAAAGCTGGGTCCGTATTCCTCCTGTCTGGTGGTTTATCCCTCCCTGCTTTTCTTGAGTCAGAAAATAAGATGCACTTTCCTTCACATCCTAACTTGTTCTTTTCTTATATTCTCCCTCCTCCCCTCCTCATGGAATGCAGCCAATGTCTGTGTGACAGGTCCTTGGCATGGCAAATTCAACAGGTACGACAAGAGCAGCATCAGTGTGAATAGGCCTTAAGGTGCGTTTACATGTGAGCGATTTGATAGCGCAATGTCATTGCCGGCGATAACAACACTGAGTAACCCGAGTAACCAGTATAATAATAATAATAATAATAATAATAATAATAATAATAATAATAATAATTGGGGTTTAGTGCACCGCCCTAGGGCATCGGCACAGTACCTTTATTTATGCTTAAATTTGTACAAGCTTGATACAGTTGGTCCTTTTGCCGTAACGCCCGGGTACCGCGAGCGATAGGGAGGATGACAGGAGGGGATGTGCAAGTGCAGTGCAATGACATATGTGGTCATTTTGTGAGCTCCCCTGGGTGGTTTAGTCTATAGGAAATACCACCCGAGACGAAGTCAGAGATGGCCCTAAACTCTGCACGAGATGAAGGGGGTGTCCCCGGGCTGGGATCGAACCCGGGACCTTAACATCCGTGGGCGCGCACGTTACCGCGGCGCCACTCAGTCTCCCCCCCCGAGTAACCAGTATTGTTTGAGGCAAAAATTGATTGTTACTTTCAACTCAAACAATACTGGTTACGTCACTCGCCGATGACTTCGCTCCTCTTCGCTTGTCAAATTGCTCACATGTAAATGGGGCTTTAATGCTAAGCAATAAACTGTACAGCTTACCTGAAGCATGCAACATTGACTCCTTCAGTCCAATCCTGTCTGCTAGGCCTAAAGAAGAAAAATCCATTGCGATTGGACCCAAAGAAGGTGCATCCTCCAGCACATCCACACTTTCCATGCACCTTGTCTGACACTTTGGTCACTTCTTTAGGCCACAGGAACCATAGGCGCTTTGTCTTGGTGTCATGCTTCTTTATAAACCTGAAATAATTTTAAATAAATTCAAGCATGGTAAATGACAATTTCATGCCCTTAATTAGAAAGCGGAACCCAATTTAATGACTGTAATTGATGTAATATATTGGTTAGGGTAATATTGAGATCACAAGTTGAGTACTGATGTAGCTAGGATTTAATTGTACTTTAATTCATAGAACTGTAATAACTGGAAAGGTTGTCGTAAGCATCGTAGTGGGACCCTCTTTAAATTCATGACTTACATCATGATACCACAGTAACTATTAATTTATGAGAGTGGTAGGAAATGTAATGATGCCAAGTAAACCTACTTGAACACATGTGAATGTATCCTCTGCCACATCAGGGTATGAAATATCAGAGGTGGGATGGATGTGGTCTAAACTATGACACCCCCATGCCCCCCTATAACATGACACCAAAATGCCCACTCACTCGTGTTGGAGCATTTGTAAGTCAGGCCTGAGAGTCCCATTGGCCAGTGCAACCTCAATGCAGACAGGCCCAAGGAGAATGGCAGCCACTTCAAGCCACAGATCACCTGCACTCCCATCCACTTTGCTGACAATGGTAGTCCCAGATATGATATACTGTCGCACATTCATGCAGGGGATAAGAAGGGTTATGCCAGTCTGGGTGTGCTGTCCATGGAGGTTGCATGTTGAGAGCCGTACTGGGGACACCTGGAAAAATATTAATGCAATTTCTTACATGCTCAGTGTTTTTCAGTGAACTAATCTCGACATTAACCAAAAATTAATAGGCTAATCAATTGAAATTGAACATTTAGTAATAACACTGACTGGTTGTAACAAACGACAAATATAAAATCTCCTTCCATATTCATGTGAATGAACGATACCCCCCAGGCACCATTTTTGACCAAAGTGTCTCACCCTTTTCATTTGAAAACGAAAACAGTTACAGATATGAACTTCATTGGGTTTTTAAGCTCTATCGATGTCACTTTGTGTGGTATAGAGATGGACCAAAATTACAGACGGGGTGGGGAAAAAAACAGAAACGACACACACACACACACA
>JYFJ02006496.1:0-19269 GCA_000934665.2 Catajapyx aquilonaris | reverse complement strand
AGCATCGCAATTATAGTCAAAAATGGATGAAAGGCAACTTTAATTATTTTTGCTTTGAGCCAAACGGGGTACATTTTGCAAGGTCGAATGAAGCTTCGGATGCAGTTTATGAGTCTCTTCTATTAAAATAAAATGACATTAAGAGATCTTTTATTCTAGACGTCCGTTTGACTTCGCCCCAAAAGGAGACATGCTCCTACAGGACACTGTTTATGACTTCCATAAGGCAGAGCCTGGAATTGATTTACTTTTTTTTCACTTTTTCCCACCGCAAGAATCCACTTTTCGCTTCGTCTCCTATTAAAGTTTTTTCCGCCCTTTAGACTTTGTTAAACTCACGACATGAATATCTCGGCGTTATTTTTTTAAAGGAGCAGACGTTGAGGACTTTCTGATTAAACTCTCAAGAAAACGCGGCTGTAAAAGTTTTCAAGTGCCATGCATTATATATTTTTATAACCGGAAGAAGAAAAGAGGCGGGCCTAATGTTTGGCAACCCCGAGCTCTTTTAGTGTTTTGCAAAAATGATGACGACGACAACGTGCATTTACACAGCTGGAGCTGCAAAGAAATCCATCCTCATGGGACGCTCGTCAAGTAAGGGAGAAAAATATTGAAAACTTGTTATTATAAGAGGCAGGCTAAGATTTCTGAATTATGTAACCTGGAACATTATGAAGTCATGTAATTTGTAAAAGTGTAAATACAATTCCGCTGAGATTTCACTCTGTTAAGTGAAGATCAACTACTAATATATTAATATATGATTTGCTATTACATTACGATGATTACTCATGTGAGTATTAACAGATATGGGGAAATATTGATTTTGCAGATATGCCCTTAACCTGCATACGTACAACTGGGCCATGAAATCTGCAATATATGCAGAAAAGACCCTAAATATCCGCAGAACACTAGATTTAACGCAGGATTGACTAAGCAAAGTGTCCCGTAAGACACGAGCAGTACTACCCTGTCCCAATAATTCACATTTTTTGCATGTAAATAAAAGACAAATGGTATTTACGAAAGAAACTGGCCGAGTAGCAATGTCCCATCGATTTTACAATATATTATCCGTCTCTCCAGGCCAAAGCGTCCAGACTAATTTCATATTCCCTTAAACAGCGAGTTTAGTTTAGAGAGACACTTTTTTTCCTTCTTCTTCTCCTCCTCCTTCTTTCCTTCCCTCCATGCATTGAAGCCAAGTTCCGCGTTAGTATTCATGAACCCAGATTGAAGGCAGACAACGAATAGGATGGGGGGTAAGGAGGGTTGGGGGCTCTTATTTGCAAGGCGAAGGCCCGCAGAGAATCCCCGTGTACTGTACCCATCTCTCTGCGTTTGGATAGAAAATGGCTATCGGGGACTGCTAGTGCTGATGATTAGTTTGCGCAAGAATCACTTCACTTTCAGGGATGTATTTGCATGGTGACGAACAGCCTTGGCTTGTAAGAAGAAAAAAAAATGAGGGGGGGGGGGAGTTTATATGTCAACAGTTTGGCCCCCGGGGCTGTTAGCACCGACGCATGCCCAGGACATGAGAATCCTTTCTTCTTTGCTCTCATCCGTCACTCCAAGTCAGTCCAATGGAGACAGCCTTGAATGGCCCGAGTCAGAACAGGCTCAAGAGCCTTGGGTTTGGTCATTAGCAGGGAGGTACAGTACTTACTTTACAACCAAGGCTGGTACACACAAATAACACTTACAAGAGAGGCTTGGAGAAGTGCACTTGTTTTACCAGGAGATGCATTTTCTGCATCTCTCCCAGTGCTAATGAGACTTGGATGGTGGGAGGGAGGGACTCGAGAAGGGTTATTCACTGGCTTGTAAATAGCCCGTTGTTAATTCCCTTAAACTTGGCGAAAACGCGCCTGATAGACCCCATTTGTCAAGGTTCAAGACGCGGGGCCCTGATTATCCACAACACTTTCCCTGAAAATATCCCGAATTCCAAGATGGGAAATGTCTCATAATATTAATGGTCCGACAACAGGTGTATGACGCATTGATTTGTGATTATCGCAGCTGCAATAATTGGGTCATATTGTGCCGAAATTAGGGTACAACAGTGCTGATCAATTTTGGCAAGTTTTTTTTTGCGAATCGGTGCACTTCACGTGCTTATATCTCGCACCCGATTCCTAACGACGTTGTTTCTGGTTCATTGATTTGGCGGCAGTTTCGCAATAACCCCAGGGAGGTCAGAGGTTCACCGTCGGTATTCCCTGCCAAATCGGAGGTAAAACCTCATCAGGTTGGCATCAAATCACACACATTTCAAGCGCTGGAGCTGCACGCATGATTCACAGCGCCATAACGCTGGATCCAAGTGACAATTATATGACATATCCTCGACAGCCAATCAATTACACCAGCTCCAACTGCGATTCATGACGCGAGTGAATGCAGGCATTAATGAAAGCTTAGTCAGAAGTTTTAACCATCGATTTGCTCACGTGCACATACTGTACACAGTCCACTCCATTTCAAAACGATACGAGCAGATCATGAGATTGCAATCTGCTCGTGTGATTTATATACATCACACGCAGAGTACATTGTTCTCTCTCACTTTTTTTTTTCAATGGCTCTACTCAACATTGTTTTAACATGAATTGTACCTGCTGGTCAACAATTACAGATTTTGACGTTATTGGATTGGTAATGATTAATTTGTGCTGGCTAATCAAAAGCATTTTGGAAAAAAATTGCTCAAAGCCGCATTGATTTTGATGTATAGAGAAGTAGCAAAGCCGCGGCTGTCATCATGTGCACACAATGGCGGTCAAATAAAATTTGTGGTGCTTCATGAAACCAATCCAAGTGTCACTCCTGGTTATTAAATTATCACGGAAGTATCACCGCTAAAATCTGAACATTCAACCTCGGCTCGTTTGTAAAATTATTGTAATTTTTATAATGCGAAATGTGAGTAGGCCTATATACAGTACAGTCACCTGAAAAGTTTTACAGCTGATTGTGAAAACCAGGCTGACTCGAGGGTTAATTGCTTAAAATATCTGCTACTACTGAACTCAAATTTCAATGGACAGTCTTTATTTACTTACTTATTTATTTATTTATCTACCCCGTGATAGGGCGGTGCCCTCTTGAGGGGACAAAACGCTCGGAGAACAACGAAAAATAGGGTACAATGGACAGTCTTTATAATATTAATAAAAAATGTAACACAATATTGCCAAGTCGACATAGAAAACTGTAGCCTTCGTCGACTCTGGTAAAATGTAACTTCGCAGTCCATCTTGTGCCGACATCCCGCAGTTTCTGGTTCAGTTTCTAGTCGACAGATAATGCTGCCCGAATTATTGATCTGAAAAAGAGGCGCCAAACTGAACCTCCGCCTCGTATTGTTGTCGTTTCCTGAGTAACCGTGCAGTGCAGGTTGACAGGACTACTTTGTTGACAGTCACCATAAAGGTCTTAGCGGTTGGGCTTGTCGTCGAGTTCCAAAAAGTCTTCTGCTTTACTGCTGGCGGACGAAATACCAAGGTTGTACCGAGGTACACACTCAGTACGCAGAAGATCACTGACTACAGAGAGAGAGCGAGTGAGTAAATATCCGTTTTTGAAGTGACCCAATGCATTTTTAGTAGCCCTACAAGTAATGTCAACTAAACCAAAGGCAATATTTTCTTCCAGTTTACGACCTGCTAAGAATGGACGATAACAGGGACATCAATCTGGTAGATGTGATCTGGAATTTCGTGGAAATGATCGTGTTCAAGATCCTGAACTACTTCCGGATGCGCAGGACATGCATATACTGCTTTATGGTGTGTGAGTCTCGGAACGCCATGAAGAAGCACGTGGAAGAGGAGCACCCTGAGCCAGATGACGAATTCTTTCCGGATGACGAATCTGTTCCGGATGAAAAAGAGCTTGAAATTCTTGTGGCTGAAATAGAAAATTCCCGTGAATCATCCAGCACTTTGCGTACTTAGCTCCAGTTATGTTTTCCATGGCCCCTACGTTGAAGTGGGTAATAAGCTCGCTGTTGTAGAATATAAACGGATATAAAGATGACTTACGAGCTTGGTTTTCATTATGTTTCATTTACTAAAGAAAACTCTAAGAGAGGCAGCTTATGATGTGGTCCATTGCTGTTAGGATGAGATAGGTTGTTCTTTAGACAACAATGGAAAGGCTTTGATGTTTTTTTCATGGTTTGTTGCTGCTTCTGTATGTAGGTCAGTGTTCTCCAGACAAGTCAGATGCCTCACCAGATAGTACAACAAATGTGGCACTTTCTGAGGTAAAAGAGTAGCCTACGGGGCTAACAACAAACAACAATCACTCTTTATTAAAAATTCTGATAATATCTCTATTACTATTGACCATTTCACTTTGATATTTTTGTCCTACCGAGGCACAGTAGAGAAACCGAAAAAATCTCACAACCCCAGGTACAGTACTACTACACTGATGTAAAATCTTCACTCGTAGATTTCAGGCGCGAAATGTTGCGCATGTTTCTATCCAAAAAATTGATTAGAGTCAGTCTGGCAGTCCCACGTTTTACTGCAGGATGGAGCTAGCTTCGCACAAGCCCCTGCTGCCCACTGAGAAAATTCCCCACACTTGCACAGCTTTCCATACAGTCTATTAAACTCGACTGGCAATGAGATAAAATAATGAGGAGATCAATTAATATATAATTAAATTTATGAACAGAGAGCGCACTTTTTTTTCTCCTGCGACCCACGCCGACAGGATATACACTGCCACAAATGCTATCAAAAAACTTACTGTACCCTGTAGTCCTACTGTATATTTTGTCTAGAATGATTTATATGAAAATGTGAAATGATCAGATGTAACTGAGACTGAGTCGACTTTCCGTATAAGGTAAAATCAAAACCATTACCTTGAACATCCACGGTGACCTTTGCTACACATTACCTCCGCGGTATTTTGTCGACAGGAAAGTGTCCCACACAAAGTGCTAACTAGTAATGTCACACAGGGTCATTACGAGTGGGGGGCACTCTCTGATATGACACGTGAAATGACTTCTAAAAATGGATCGAACCAGTACTAAAGCTCTTCTGGTGTATCATAAATCTTGTATATGGCTTTTGCCCGGACATACCCTGGGTAGAAACCGAGCCCGTGAAACGTCCGGTGTGCTATCGGACAATTCGGTCCCAGACATCCTCTTGCCAAATTTAAAAAAAAACCTCATTTACCACGTGTCATCTATCCCATTTTGGATTGTCTTCTTCAGAACTCTCCGGTGATTTCAAGCCCATTTTAAGGCCCGGAGTTGATATCAGTAGTTGGATCCCTCGACGAGAGATGGCTGCTTCGTTCATCTCTGTACCTTTGGATCGGTTACAGTAGATATTACCTGCGTTTACGGTTGATGTTTCAAAGCAATATATTGTACTGTACTATGCGCAAATCACAAAATAGCCCTATACGTTCTACTTTATGTACTACAGAGAAGATGTAAGCATAAATAAAGCTGTCAGCCGTTTTCCCAACTTTTTAACGGACAATTAATCGCTAACGGTGACATGTCAACAACCTGATTTAACCTGCAGTTAGTCCTTAACTATTGGAGCTACCGGCACTATAATTTTCAGCCGCTTTTACAGTACGGTCCACAAAGCGCCATTAGAATCAATTGTCACCATAAAACTATTTGGCAATAACTACTGGCAATACAATGCGTATTGTAAAACTGGTAGAATTAGTGCGTGTAAAAAAGGGGGAGCGATCAATTATCGCGCACAAAAGCATTGCCGATGTTGCCAATGCATGGGGCAAAAAAAAAAGAAAAAAAGGCCCGCGGATAATTTCAGTTTGGCGATAAATATTTGTCCCGCGAGGCTACTACTACCTATAGGCTGCGCGAGTCCGATGGATTCGATGAATAACTACGGTACATATCCCTCCCGCCCCGTTTATGCCTTGGGGCTATCACAATGGGGGGGCCGTCCGCGCTTTCCATCATATTCACGTCATCACATCATCAGCGCAGGTGATTAATTTGCATGATTTTGCAGCACCCACCCTACTCTCTCTCACTTTTTTGCACTCACTTTTCAAGGCTCATTTGCGCCTCTCGGGCACATACAAAAATGGACAAGGCTTCTGTGGAGGGGGGGAGTCAGATAGTCAAAAGTGAGAGAGAGAGAAGGAAAGCGTTACGTAATACCTGTCTCACGGGACGGATTTCTCTTCTTCAGGAGCTCACCGGAAGGCTTAACTTGACACGAGAAGCGACGGGTACAAAAAGACGTTCCTTTTGTCTTCCCAAGTTTTTTCTGGAGTTTTGTCAACCCGGGGTGACACTCCAGGTCGAGATTCAGCACAGAAAATGGGGGGAAAGGATTATAGTCTTCTCAGACTATTAGGTCTTCATCAACAAAAATACCTTTTTGCAATCAAAGGCATTAAAAATTATTAAGAAATCGTTTACGTTTCTGGGCGATAAGTATAATAATGGTGAGTAATATTTTTGAGGGCGCACAATATTCCAAATTGTGACAAATGTCGTGCTAACTTGAAAGAGGATGCCCATCGCACTCGTGTCCCTATCCCAAGCTGTGTGTCCTAAAAGTATGCGGGGGTGAAGCGATTTGATCCCTAGAGGGATTTAGTGCATGGGAAAGTTTTCCACAGCGCTTACCCCAATTTACCCCGCAATGTTTTTTATGCCCAGGTCCTGTTATCGGATAGGCTCCTGTGTGAATCCCCCAGAGTGACACTGTGATGAGTGTTGGCTCAGTTGCGCTCTCTGGAACACTCGACCCAGCATCAGGGGGATATAATGTTAGTTTGTCCGTTCCTCCCATCCCCCCCAACACCGCTTCTCTCGATGACAACCGCTTTTAAAACGCAACTTGTACAAATTGCCACGTCTCATTTGCACGTTTTGTTACATGCAAAACGGAACAAAATTATGCTCTGTTTCCATCAGATTGCGATCATTTTGCATGGTCACGGCCGGAGTGTCTGTGGTTGCCGCAGCGTGGGTTTGTCCGAGACATTTTTTTTCGCTCATTTGTGCAGGCTTGAATGGCTTCTCTGCAGAATTAGGGCATAGCGTGAGCCCTTGGCGGATTGGCATGAAAAGAAGGCCGGGTTGGCAACAGGTCTTTTCCGTATAGTGAATAATGCACAGCTGCCTCAATAAACTCCGGGTGACATTGACGGGGGAAGTCAGGCCAGGCATTGAAACGGAAAAAATCCGGATCGAAAAAGCTCGGCTCGAATATATTGCCATTAAGATGACACTGACACAGCCGGAAGACTGCTAACATTTTCGCAAAATTTCTGCACTGTTGCGAAAGTGAGGATCGCATATTGTTATGCGTGACAGGCAAGGCGGACTATTTGGGCCTCGGGCGGCACTTTGTGTGATGGAGAATCTGCAGACCTCAAGTCCAGGCCCGCGAGACAATGAGCTTGATACACACTGATGTGCTGGGATATTATTTCTCGACTTATTCAAGCAAACAATATTCTAAATGCACCCTGTACCGGTAGCAAGTTACGGTTTATGTCGGTATAGGATTCCGATGCAGACAAAAAGAAATATCGAAGGTCTACCCTTTCCTTTTTCCCTTGCCAGTTTCCTTTAAAAAGAAAAGGAAGGCTGATTTTTCAACGAACTCCTTTTTATTCTCGGTAATCAATTAAGAGAAGGAAAAATCTATAGGCCTTTGTATTGCTCACTCAAGAGCAGGAAACAGAAGAGGCCTGTTCTCAAGGCTCTTCTTAACTGTTGGGCATGTTCCAAAGTGGGTGTGTGTGTGTGTTTTCACCTGATTGGCCTTTCATTTTTATTTCCATACGGCCATCGATTTATCGGGTAGGTTGTTAATTGCGCAAAATCTGGACGTGATTTTGCAAGCGATCGCCAGTAATTACGCAACCGAAATTAATGAAAAAAGTGGTCCGGTTAAGTGGGTAGCACGTGTGTGAGGATGAATGCCTTTTCAGTGTTTTAATTAATAGCCGAAAGAGAGGCGCTGTGCACGTTTTACCAAAAAAAAAAAAGGTTTGGATATTGCTAATGAGCCGTCAGCCAAGGCTTTCGGGACCACACAATGGACGCACCTGAAACATGGTCGGCGCATTTTTTTGTATGGGGCCACAGTGAAACATAATCCCAACATAATGCTGGGCCCCATACCACTAAGGTTCTCCGGCGGTGAAAAACGTCACATTAGGGAGGGCCAAATGGGAATCAACACCATTTCAATTTTCATTACGAGCCGGACCGAGATGGTATCGCAGTAATGGTGACAGAGCCTGACATTTTGCAGTGATTGCTGACACACAGCCCTCGGAGAGCCGTACTCGTCACACAAACCCATATTAATTTATTTTGCTCTCATCGCTACATTGCAACTTTCCAAACTTTTCGACTCTTCAAGCCAATATCACGCTGCGGACTATTGTTGCGCAAGATATTACCTGTAGATCCTCCCTCCTTGCAGTACTAATCTTTTGCTCATTATCGGGGGCAAAGAAGGCCGTGTATCTGGCGCTGACAGGTTCTCAACTGCAGGCTCTTTGAGTCGGGATGACATGCAGTTTAGGAACCCAAGGGCCTCATTGCAGGCTATAGATGCTCCGGTAATTACCTCCTCATGTTACTCCCTGCGAAACGGTTTGCCTTTTATTACTACGGGGTTGGAAGTTTTGGAGGAAAGGAACATCTGCCGGCATCCGATGATGCTGTTTCGATTCCGGGTGCTGTGTTCCGGATCATTCCTTATAGAGAGATGCGGAGTCTTGATAGACAAAAGAGTCTTCAAGATGCTGCTTTGGCTTTGTTCGTATTCGCCTCATCCCTATAGGGACAATCGGATTCGTAGATGCGAGCAAAGGCAATATTTCAGATGTCGAGAAAGCAATTTATGTTGCATGGTATTAAAGGGAAATGCAGGGAGTATTGCAGAAAAGCCTTGGTGTAATTTTGCTGCACAGTGACATGATCACCTGGTGACATACGGGAGAGTGTCACCTAGTTGAGTTAGTGAAAGTACCTGCAATCCGGGGGGAAAGGAAGAAAGAACCGGATCCAGCCACGAGTGAAAAGCAAATATGTGACGGGGAACGAGGCACAAAGACGCGAATTCCCAGGCCAATATACTGCACTGGGGGAAAAGGACGCGAATTCAGGGAGATTTTACACGCTGCGCATCTTCAAACAACCATCACTCCAGTAAAGTGAGAACGTCTAGCTACGGGGTAATGTGTATAATCAAGACCTGAAATGCCTTCAACTAATTGCGAGACTTTTTAGAATCAGGGAAAAAAAAAACATTTTTTGATATCTCTTAGTGTATCCCACGCTTGAATCACGTCACTAAAGATGCGGATGCAAATAATATGTTAAAAGTTGCGAGTCGTCGATTCGTTGATTTGGAAACATCATTTCCAGGAAAGGGCATCATGGAGCAACATCACTCACTCATTAGTCCTTCCATGTCATTACTAAATGTCGGCTCTTAGGGAAATGAAAAATTGTACTGCTCGTTATGATTTTTGTAAAATAATGTTTACCTTTTTAGCAGTCTTGATCATGAAGACGATGAATATTTAAGCCCGAGTGATGCAAAATTCTTGTTTACGGAGCAAGGCTTTTGCAATAAAGAGGAAATTTTATACAGCAAATCCTCCCACGCGCACCACAAAAGAGCTCTTTTGCGAACATCCATAATTAATTTTACTTTCCCCCCCCCCCTTTTCGCTAAATTACCGTGTAGCTCTGGTGCAAGATGATCCGTAAAATACTTCTTCTCGGAACCGCTCAGCCAGGATTTATATTTTCGTGGGAGTAGAGCTAATGAAGAAAATCTCTCAATGGACAACATTTTTATTCAGAGGTGCAAATCCAATCAGCACTTCCATTTTGGTCTCCTCCCACGCCTCAGGATGGCTTAATAAGATTACCCTTTTCAACAGCGAGTGTTGCGTATACGATGAATACTGCAAAGAATATTTTTGTTTGTAAGTTATGCGAGTGCACCACGTCACTTCCGGCAGATAAAAGCATGCGCCACTGTGAATGAACCCTTGCTTTCACGCACTTGCCAAATGCCCAAAGTTTTCTGGTCATCGTTTACGGGGAAGCTGCTGACCCTTATGTGCTGTCTAAATGGATAATGAAGAGCCGTTTCGTGGCCAAAGGAATCGGACCCTAGGCTATACCTAAAAGTTAGCTCCCAATATTTTTTTTGTCTTCATCCCCCCGCCTTCTTTGGCCGCAACGTGCCGGACCTTGGGCTGACAACGGGACGTGATTTCTAGNAACTTGGGACCGGTTCCCAGCAGTCCCCCCTCCCCCCAAACCACTCCTATCAAATCCAATTTCTTTTCCATCCTCCCCCTCTGTTATTCCCCTCCCACGCTATGACCTATCCTTCCCAGACGTGTCTTTTCTCAAGCCCGACCCCATCAGGTAATTACAGCCGGGGCACAAAATTACCTCTTCGGAGTCAGGACCGTCCGCCCATCGCACACCGGGTGTTTCATAATGATTGCAAACATTTTACCTCATATTACTGCTAGTGGAGTTTCGGACACAACATTGTTGCACTGGAAATCTGGCTAAATTAAAACATTTCGTGTACCAAAAAGAAGGGGTCGAATCTTAATTGTTTTTCCAGGTGCAAATTGATTACTTGGGGCGATTAATTTTTAATTAATCGTGTTGTTAAAAAACACTTTGGAGTGAAAATAATAATTTTGGAGTACAACATGCACCTTTGTGTCCCAAATATTTCGACCCTTGCAAAAAGACATTTCGCAGCTAAGTAGGTCCAGGGTCTGGCTCTTCTGACGCTAAAATGTCACTGAGTAGAGCTATTTCTGTGTGCGGTGTCCGTTTAATGCGGCGGAATGTGGGATGTTTTGTCCTTAATCTGTCCTGCACTCACTCACACAGTGTCACACAATGTGTCCTCAAAACTGGGGCAGATTTACATGGAGATAGTACATTCGATGAATTTGTAATGTGCTGCTTTGCAAGGGGATCATATTATGCAAGTCCTTGGAGCATCTCTTCATCGTAACCGTATCTCTGAGCTTCTCCAGAAGACGAGTGTCCTTCCTGAGTCGCCTTTGCTTGTGCAGCCCGGAAGTGGTCCCTTCCTGTATAACTTGATGCATGCTCTGCGGACTATTACCTATGTCACGCCCAATGATGTAGATCGAGAGGAAGTTGTTTCTTACTTCCCTCCCAGACTGCCGCAGTCTCCAGTTTCTAGGGTTGATGGTGATAACCCCCCTCTTCCCTTCTCTATGCAGTACTATACTAGACTCACTACCGGGGCGTGAAAATAATGTGACTTGCGTTTGGGTCAAGCACAGAGAGACTTCCCTTGCTTTCAAGATTGGTGACGGGGAACTCTGGCTCGGTTCCAAGTCCGCCCAAATTGCAAAACCGTATAATTCATGGGCGGAATGTATATCCGGAGGAGGAGGCTACCTGGCCGTGTATATGC
Organism: Catajapyx aquilonaris; assembly: GCA_000934665.2. Taxonomy (NCBI): domain Eukaryota; kingdom Metazoa; phylum Arthropoda; class Diplura; order Dicellurata; family Japygidae; genus Catajapyx; species Catajapyx aquilonaris. Next base: position 7,777 of record JYFJ02006496.1, on the reverse strand, counting down.
AATGCATGTTTAATGGGGGATTGTGCCCGGTTTTCTTTAATGCGATGCGGCATATCTTGCCAGCTGGAACGGTAAATATTGATCAGATATGGTGGTAGGCGTCTGGAGAAGAATTTGCTTGCATGGGAATTTTTTCACCCAAAATTACATTTTGCGAAAAAATTAGGTCCAGTGTTAGTGTGTCCCACACTGATCAAATTTTTATATTCAATGCAACAGCCTATTGGGTGGTTCAGTTGGTGTTTTAAAATTTGAATACAAATAATACAAATAATTCAAATTAATGTGCAAAATTTGGAACACTATTTGCTGTATTAATTGTCTGCTACTGTTTTTAAACACGAACTTAATAGCAACCAGCTTGAATCGTAAAATTTCAAAACGACACCATATTATTAGCCTTTTACTTACGTCGTATCAATATTTTTGCACATCACTTCCCTTTTTTGTCTGGAGTAGAGTAAAAGGTTAAAGGTTGGGGTCACAGGATGCAGAAAGCACTTCTCTTTCTCTCTTTTCTTTCTTTTTTTTTTGTTACAATGGGGGTTGGTATGAACACACACACGGAAAAAAAAGAAAATTTCTTTCTCCGGCACTCGACCACAGATGTCAGTCCAGTCTCGTCACTTTTGGCCCAAATGGGACCCTGGCTGTCTAACCACTGATGAAATTATTTTCCCAGCTTCCGCCGAAGAAGAGTCCCTCAGGCACCGAGCACACACCACAAACTAAGCTCACCGGGAATGCACACTACACAATCAACAGCCTGGAACAAGTCGTCACACCCGTGCTCCAACACAACAGAGTCCACCATTATAATCAGCGCCCCCCTCCTTTTCAAATCCTACTCTAACTATAGAATTTTTTTATTACAAAAAAAAGAAACAACGGACACTGTTATTACGGGGATAAATATTTGACCAGAGAAAAAGGCTTAATAGGCGTATTCAGCTCTCAAAAAATTCAGGGGAAGTTGTTTCTGACTCGCGTAACTCTCACGGGCTTAAACTTGGGTTAAAGACACGCACATAAGCCAACTTTAAGCTTTTGGTTAGTGTTAGGCGGTTGCGGTCACTTTTTTTTTGCGCAACCTGGCAGCCAAAGGCACGGAATTGGCGACAAACTAACATTTGTCAAAATAATTTGTTTCCAGATTTAAGAATACAGGTAAAGTTTTTTACAATTTTGAATGCCGGATTTTCAAGACACGTGTCTTGAAAATCCGGTACGTATCTTTGGCGGACAGGATGCTGCTTAACTAGTCGGAACAAAAAAAGCTGGATACGCGACACTGGTTTTGACAATAGATATACATTTTCGCAACAATGAACAGTATGGAACACGCAGTATACAGTAATGGTTATAAAGTTACTCTATATGCTCCCCAAGTGTATATGCCGCAGGCTTTGAAGCAGCCTACTAAAAAAAAGACAAAAAGAATTCCTGGAATCCGATCTCACCTGGATTGGATTCCTTTTCGACGTCGAAAGAAGGCAGTGACATGGATCTTGCGACCTTTGCCAATCCCATAAGCCTCATCGCCGGGGCAACACACACACACAGCACTCTTTCTCTCTCTCACTCACACACATACACACACTCCCACAAAACATGGGGGGTAATTCACAAAGGGTATGTTGTACAGGGCTGGGAGAAAAAAGCAGGCAGTGAAGTTCCTTTTTTGTTTATGTTGCCACGTCTTTATACGGGCTTTTTTTTCCAACGTCTTGACAGCTGCATCTTCACACCCGAAGCAGAAGCAGCAGCACTTGTCGCATTACGATCAGATGCAGGTCGTCACCTGAAACGGTCGTAAGAAAAAGACATGGGAGAAGAAGGTTAGTGACAGATCGTTTTCCAAGTAGAATTGAATTTTTTGTGCCGCTGAATTTGCCAATATTTTATTTCAGAACATTGCATCTGATACGCCCAATTTTGACGTGTACGTGCGCAACATGCCACCAATTTCGCCATACCGCAACAATAGGACTGCGGATGTTTTCTGCTCTTTTTTTCTGTTCTCGTAATAAGCCTCGTTCATTTTCGGTCCGACGAGCAACAAAATTGGGCTCCGAATTTTCCCCCCATCTAGGCCAGAAAACGGACTGAATTTTGCGGCGTGTCATATAATCGCAGCTACTCAGTGACGATTATCACAATGAAAGGCAATAAACGCTGCCGCCGGGATTTGCAGGATCAATAACCTGGCGTCATCCAATTAATTGCGATTCTCATTTTAACAAGTTCCGCTTGACGAGCTTACGCGTAGAACCGCCGCGACGCCTTTTATGGATATACACTGTCTCCTACTCTCCCAGGAGAAATTACTTCTCCTAGGCTACATTAAGCATTTATGAACTCCAGAAACTTTATACCGCTTCATGGTTGCACGCCGTGGTTTTTGCAAGACGTACGGATTTTTTTTTTGAAGGACGAGAGAGAGAAGAGACGCGACGGTGGAAAATTTATTAGCTGGAGAAGATCACTCTGATGAAGGATGATGCGACACAGTTTTAGGGAAGTGTCTTGTACGAGGCTTGTGTCGAGCATGACGTGCATGAAATTATTAAATTAAGCGAGAAGAGAGACGCCTCGACAACTTTCGAGAGATTGCCCCGGAAACACTTGCCTGGATTTTCACGGTTTGAAGGTAATGACTCGGAAAATCTGGGATTATTATAATGGTTAAAAAAAGAGGAGAGCAACAGTTCCTGCCAATTTATTTCCGTGTTTCAAGCACACCCTGTACCGGATGAAGGCGATGAATATTAAACTCTGTATACCGGAGCCTCTTACATATGCTGAAGGACAATGATGAAGCTCAAATTATTCGCCTTCTTCATTCATTGCCAGAGGAAGACAAGAGGCCTCTTCACGTGGCGGCTGAAATTACTAATTAACCATCCAATTTACTTACACGGATTGTCCAATTGCATTATCCCGCGCGAAAGGAGAGGACGAGGGCCAGTTAAGGATGGGAGGAGGGGGGCAAGGCCAAAAGCCAAGAATAAGCTTTTGGGCTTAAATTATTATTATCGCCGACGAAACATCTGTACAGTATACTGTGGTGTCTTATCGCACCGACCTCTTGTTAATATTACTCGGGGGCCGACGAGCAATGACGAGGACTGAGACAAAGTGTCTGGTTGGTTTACCCTGTCCTCTCAAGCGGTGGATCATCATGTAATCAGAGGCAGACCCCACCCTCGGTCCGCGGTATAATAAAGCTCAGGCAAACAGCCCAGTTGGTAATACTGTAGCCTCCTCATGCCTTGCTTCTGCTGCTTGGAAGTCGGGTTGTGTAACCAAACTCATTTTATATGAAGTTTGTTTCCCTTCCCCCCCGTTCGGAGCATCCAGAAGCAGCTTTACTGTAGAGAGAGGACATGTTCTGGACAAAAGGGGACCAGGCTGTGTTTTCTTTTCACACTGTACAGGCACACGAGAGAGTTTCCTCTCGTCCTTTTGATAAATAAGTTATTGGACGCTTTTGAGGTCGGTTAGGGACACGCCCGGTTACACTCTAACAGTTCAAGCACATTCTTAGACTTTTGACAGCATGAAACTGTTTTTCAGGACTTATTTTGTGCCAACTCCTGGCAATGGGGAGGTGGCAATTCGACTATTAATAATCGCACGCAGCTTAACCCTCTCTAGTAATTATAAGCAACATCATCACCCGACTCTCGTCATGCCATCTGCATTGAAACTGGAACCAACCGCGGCTTAGTTTGGAGAGTTCTCCATGTTTGAAGAGGACTTATCCACCCCCCTCCTCTCTTACCAAGTTGGTGGTTAGAGAGCAGGCAGCCCCTCTCCTAAGAGATAGAGAGAGAGGATGGTGTGAGTAACAAGTTCCCCATTACCGCTTCTGCCACCTCGATTTGCAGTAACAGGGAGCCCAAAAGTTGCTAATGCGGTAAAGAGAGTAGTGGCAGTGGTGCCCGAGATAAATTATTCATCTCCCCCTCAGCTCTCTCCCCTTTGCTTTTCATCCCAAGGAGAGAGGAGGAGGAGCCCCAGATTCATCATCCATCAGACGCTGCTGTGCTTGCCCAAGGAAGAAAGTATTATCGTTGATCGAGAGGCCCATCCGGAGAAAGGGGGAGGAGCAGAAAGTCATTTTGTGGCTCATTGCACCGCTCAAGGGAGGAAACTTGTAATTTCCTTCGACTGTCCTGAGATTATCGCGGGTCTTGTTTTCTTGAGCATAGTATCGAAGAATCGGATGTTTCTGGTTGGTTTCGACGGAAACCTGCCGTTTCCTTCCTAAAGGAGATGAATGCGGGTCCAGGATATTAGAGGCGCCAGAGCCCATGGTCCTAATTCTCTCTCACTCTCTCTCCAAAAGGGGGGTTTGATGACTAGGCGGTCGGAATAGGATGCCTCTTGTGCCCAGGCATTCCGAGGGTCGTCTTTTTCATTTCTGCCTCAACAGGTTCTTGATTGCGCTGCCCCCCAAACCCCCCCTTGGAAAATCTCATTACATGTCAGGGAGGGGGTTGGAGGAGAAGGGATGACAACAGTGACACAACTCGTGGTTATTCATGGCCGTTACTTGATTGAATTATACTGTAAACACGAACGTAAGTGGGTCATGAATTTAATGAATAAGTAGTGAGCTGCTGTTCCATATTTTGAAAAGCTGGTCGTTGTTGTTTGGTTTTTTTAGTAAACACCAATACGTGACCTGAATTGAAATTGTGTCAGAAGTAGGACGAGCTGTACCAGTTGCAAGACGGGTTACAAAATAATACAGTACTCTTGCAACCGGTTGCATTAACCTGGCTTACTCTGCAACTATAGGGTATATTGGCATTTTACGGCCTGTTGATTGAACCGGGATGCAAATAATTTTCCATTAATTTCTGACTTTAACCGTTCGCAGTAATCCTCTGCCTCGCTGGCTGCAGATTCACACTACTCCGAATGTAATACACATGTTAGTGTCAACAATGTCGCTGTTGTTGCGACCATTCCATTTCCCTCCGACTATGTTGTGAAGCTCGGAGATATTTGCAATATTGCTCGCACATTTGAATGCATCCATACATAGAGGGAGATGGCTGCGTGTCCCATTAATTAAATTGTTGTCACCTTCGCAAATGTCATCGGTGAATCGAAGCCTTCCGGCCTGAGCTGGGAAACAGTTCGCGAACCATAACAATGCGCATAGAAACAATTCAGGGGGGAGACCTCATTAACTGATGCACATACAGGATGGTGCACTGCCCAAGTACAGAGTACGTACTGCTTGCCCACAACAACATGTTTAAATTGGCTACTTTTTGTGGAAATTAGGCCCTCTTGCACTTGTCGGATTGGAGCTTCTCTTTAAACTCTTTTCCTCGCTAAAACGATCCTTAACTTGTACCTGGGAAATTATTTACCACCCTGCACACATGCCCCGATCGAACAGCCCTCTTTGTCGGCCGTTAATGGAGAGAGACGTTATTCCTTTTAGCCATTAAACAATAAGCGACAAGTTCCATTATTCTCACATGAACTAAGTCGCGACTTGGCAACGTCGCCTGCCCCCCCACCTCGAGTTCCATTTAGAGTAATTACCGTACATAAGGACTGCTGGGCATTGGTGCACCACGTACGCCAGGGCTGTGGCTACCTCCGTATAATCTAATTTATTTCCAGAGTACATATATAGCAAGAGGGTTTTCTCCCGAAGACTTTTTTTTGTGTGTGGGGAGCCAACAGAGGGCGAATTAGGTATTAATTAGTGGCGCGGGGGAGGACTACTTGATACCCAACCTTCCGTGCACTTATCAGCCAGTAAGGAAATAAGCGGTAGTCATCATTTTAGGTCCGTGGAAGGACGGATATCGACTCTGGCGTGCCCAATAGTTTCCACTTCCTGCCCTTGCAAATTGGACTTTGCATGACAAAACAACTTTGCGGAATGAGAATTTCCTGCCCGGGGAATTCCGGAATTTTCCTACTAATGGCTCTCCTTTTTTCCCCCTCTGAATCTAACTGCATTATATTGGCCCTGCTGAACGTTCCAAATTTTTTTAAAAAAGTAGCGTGGGAAAGTTAATCACCATGTCTTACGTAATCCTAATTTTACGAATAAAATAAATTTAATTTCAATTCATAAATTAGTTTATTTATAATCTATTAATTTTTATTTGATTTTGATAATTTTTGACAGTCCTCCATTATTAATTTATTTTGAAACAGTCATTTTGATTTGGGATTAATTTCCAAAATCTTGATTGCTGTTGAAACCTGGTCCATATTACTAATTCATGAGTTTGATGCGCAGGAATCATCCGGACCTGAGCTCTGCATACATCAGGATTGCGTTTTCTCCACCCATCATCCATTCCGGGTTTCCCCTCAACCTGCTGATTTTCCCGCCAAAATACATCTGTTGGCCGCATTATCACAACATCATTTATGTACATTAGCGGCCAGGGTCGCGGGGAAATGTGTCAACATGCCGGGAGCCGTTAATTATGCGCCTTCATGGAAAACGGAGGTTGGGAGTAGAGAGGGAAAGTCCCAATAAGCCGACATCAGGTGTGTATATATAGAGGCGCACAGTGACTTCTAGAGAGACAGAGTTGGAGGAGACCACAGAATGTCTCGCAACAAGGTACAGCGGAAACGTGAGATTTGCTTCAAAAACCACTCGTTTGTTAGCGAAATAGCTGAAGGCAAACGCGATTGTTGGCACATCATTACTGTACCCATATTGAGGGCTCGGTTATGCAAGATCGCGTACAATGGTTAGCACCTCGGGTTATGAGCGTATATGCACGCTTCTGGCCAGTTTATGCCTATTGCACGTCATATCCGATGCTTGTTCAATTGAATGTAAAAAAATAAATTTGTATAAGCTTCGGTTCTGGGAAGATACGCTTGAACAGGGTGGTTTGTAATGATTTTTGTCACTCGCAGAAAACTCGTCGGCACAATATAACGCATTAGACCTCTCTCTTTCTAGAGCGTCCCTTGTGTATGTTGGGTACACAATAGGAGCAGGATGTGGCCACCGGAGACGATTGGAGATAAAGAATACTTTGGGCCAAGTCGAGGACTTTAAGGTAGGTTTGTTAGGGGGGGGGGAGGTGGGGATGGAGTAGATTCTGTGTGGTCCCCCGGCACGGTAACTCTGCTGATGGCAAGTAATCTGGGCTGGGAGTGACAGAGATGAAGGAGACCATTTACAGGCGGGGTTGGGTTTCCAGCCCGCCCCTTCCCACACCCACCCACCCACAGAGGCTTCCAACTGAAGCTCTGTTCCGATCATGGTACCAGAGGCCCTTTTTTTTCGCCAACTGGTTCTTTTTTTTTTGTCGCCAGCTCTCCCCCGACCTGAGGGAGTGTTGGAGACACTGCCAATTGTATACGCACCAGGACTGGGCGTGATCTGGAGACGGCTGATTAACTACACCTCATTTATTTCAGCACTCCCAGCCACCCCCTGCCCGCCGGTATAATCGCAATGGGGTTGTAGATTCAGTCTTTTCATTCGAATTCCTACGCTTCGTCATACACCATGCAGTGTAATCCAATGTGGCTCCATTAAAGGGACACTCCACTCAAAATACGAGTTGGATTCTAAAAATCGGGCAAAAAATACTGATTTCGAGGGTATAAGCAGTTTTCCTGAGAGACGAACGGTAAGGCCAGGACGAGCCGTCAAAGTTCGGACATTCTAATCTGGCGCAAAAGAGCAGCGCCTCTTCCGGGTATGGGCAGAAATAGTCGGAAATATTCAGGGTCCCCTACATGGTTGCCGGCACTCATGGAGGTT
>JYFJ02006495.1:0-19335 GCA_000934665.2 Catajapyx aquilonaris | reverse complement strand
ATGAAGGGAGATCACATCGAGAAAAAATGACATTGTGAGAGTTGTAACACATGTCCTTCATACCTAGGTAGATAACTTTTTGACCCTCCCTCGTATACCATGTGCAGGTGGCATATTCTGGAGAAGTTGGAGCTGCCCCTACATGTTGTGGAGATGTACTGTGTCCTGCAAATTGGTCAAGAGCTTGTCATTCAAGTGAGATTTGGGGAAGTCAAGCTTTTGCCAAATTTTCAGCGCATCTCCCTGGTCTACTTTGTCTTACTCCTGTGCGAGGTCAAACTTCTGTTTCACAATGGTGCTAAAGGTGCTCAGCCAGAATTTTCACCAGGTGATATGCTGTACTCCTAGTCGCTGTGGGTAGCTGAGGGCAAAGACACAGTTCTTACACACAGTTCAGTCACTAGTGATGATGCCCAATGAGGTAGCTTCTGGTTGTTGAAAACTATTCTTTTATAAATGTAAAAAAAATCACTACTTCACCAATGGGCAGGAGCTAGGAGGGGTGACTTTGGACGAGTGTTATGTTGGATGGATCGAAGTGTCATGTACAGTTAAAATGTACTGATGGGTTGAGAGATATGGCAATTTGGTTCTTCTACTCCCAACATCCGTCCAGCAAGCTATACTTCATAATTTTATTGGCACTGTTTGTGATACCTCTTCATGTTGCGCGTCTTATTTGTAATCTACAGCTTCAAATATAAATGAAGAAGCTCCTTGTATGTGTGTGTCTGATGCGCATTAAGCATCAGCATCTCATTCTTCATTACACTGATGTCCTGTAGAATTTTTGTTGCGCGTCAGGCAAATCAGTAGGACGATTTTGTTCGCCTTGAGAATGTCAGTTCATCACAGTACTTCAATAACCAAGCAGATGGTCGAAAGAGAATCGACCCCGTGACACGTTGCAGCATGTCACTTTCAAAGGTCCTGTATGTCAGTGGGTCGAGTCCATTAGATGACCCCATAGAAAATAATCCAAAGGATTAAGGTCCGAGGACCTGGCATGCCATGACACTTCCGTGACCAATTTACCGATCATCGTAGGTGTATTTAAATATAAGTACCGGTAATTGTATGTGGGTTTTAGGGGGAAATGACCCAAAAAAGTATCATGTGGACAATTATAATGGTAAAGTCTATAATTCGTCCAATTCAGGTCGTCAAGAGTTATGAACAGTGTTTGTCGCTGGCCTGTCTTTCACCGGGTTTTTTTCCTCTGGGTCTTATGCTGCCGCCAGTGCTCTGTTCAGCTCACCCTGCAGCTTTTAGCAGGAATTTTGTAATTAGCTCGTTGCCAACTGTGGTAGTAAGTAACGAGTCATGTGGGTACGGCACTTGTTCCTGGATATGCTGAATTCCTTGTGCTCAGATGCCGTGTTTTGCAGTTATGGATGATTGTCTCCAGATCAGAGCAAGATATTTGCTAGAAGTATACGTACGTATACTCTGTAATCTTGACACGGAAAATGAACGCGTTGTACCAGATCATTGCATGGTGTCTTCTGATTTGAATGTCCCTATAGACTTTCTGCCCTTTATTGATATTACAGCTCATGATGCCACCAATGCTGATCCACAAGAACAGTGTATTTTCTAACATGGTAAAGCTGGCGAAAATCCTGAAATTGATCTCAGACTCGCCTGGATACACCGTCATCTGTCACATTCATTCGCTTCATCGATAAGCTAAGTTGTCTCTCTGGTGTACAGGGTACATTCCATGGAACGATATGACGAGTTTATTTGACCCTAGGATCACTCCACAGTGATTAGGAGGGCATGACAAAGATGAGCTAGGCCATGCTCACATAATTTTTGCTCCACTGTTTTGTTAGAATGTGTAAAGACCTGGTCCAGTTATTTTCATAGCAGTGTACTACTTGCTGCGTGTCTATACCTAAAAAGTCGTGAGACAATATAATTGACATATCTCATAGTGTAGGCCTATTTCACCATAGAGTGCTGCATTTGTAATAAACTTAACAATAAATATTTGCCATAATCTCTAGAGAACAACTTTGGAAATGCGTGTATCACAATTTGCAGTATTGTGCCAATATTTCCATCGTACAGCTTCGTACTGTGTGCTTCGTACCATTCGTGTATTTCTTGTTTCATGAGTTGCTGCATGTCGGCTGTTTTGTGTACACGCACATGTGGATTTTCTACTTGGAAATGTCGCCTTTGTAGTGGGGTGCAATGGGACACCCGAGTCAATCTGGGACCATTATTGCTTTGGTCCCGCCACATACGTGTAACATTTCTGAATGAAAAAAGTACTTTCCTACATTGGGCTATAAATTATTATCAAATACAAAAGGTGTCTTTTTAAGTAAATGGATGGTGGTACTAATAGCACTTCATAACGATGCACATCGCATTAGATTATACAGCATGAGATTATACAGCCTGTCAAACACATGAATTTTCCAGAGATTCTGGTCGACATATTCCTCATGGTGTGTATGGGACGAGGCACATGGAAAGGTCTACTTCTTTTCACAGGATACATACGAAAGGGAGACATACACATGAAGAGATTATATGCTCTCTTATTTTATAATTAACCTTACACTTTCGTCCAAGAAGGAAAGCCTTCGCGTACTTTACATTTGGTACAGTCAGGTCATGGGCGACCAAACTATGGTAATTTATTTATTTATTTATTTTGAAAAGTAATAGCTGCGTGTTACATGGCACAGACTTGCTTCTTGTGATAAAGGAGCTTAAACATGTAAAATGTAATTTGGTTCATATATTCCACTCGTCTTGCTAGTTAGTGGTAACTGTTTATTTATGTTGCACGCTGTTTTCATGCACTCTTTTTGTATAGATGACATAGAAAATATTTTTCGGTACTTGATTTTTTGCTAATAAAATTATATGTAAGCAGGCAGGTGCATTTCATCATCTGAATCTTTCGAATCTCTGCTCTCTTCCCAGAAGTGCCCCTGTAGGAAATCGTGTCGCACAATATTTTCCATTAGGGTCCGCAACTGCTTCCATGATGGTAACAGCAATGCGTAGGCTCAACGTCCAAACTGAATTCTTCACTGTGCTGCTGTCAACACGCGGTGAATAGTAATAGTATTGTGTACAAATTGTTGCCATATTTTGTAATTTTGTACCTGCCCCAGCCCTGCCAAGTCACATTCTGCTCTCTCTTCTTCGCACTTCTCATGTTGGCATTCAAACTTTCGAGGAAATCCTTCAGCGAGTGCGGCCGCTTTTGCAGTAAAAAGGGCATCCCGTAGGGTAATTTTGATATAGTTGATCTCGCCGTGTTACTGGCATCACTGTGACTAAAACAAAACATGGTTCAGAGAGTCACAAATCATTGTTGTTTTTCAATGTTGCAGGTTTGGTAGCCTACCTTGTCCCGAGTGTGTTCGAACAAATAAATAACCAGCATATTTCCATGTTCTGTAATGTAAATGTCAAGCATATGAAATTATAATGGCATAACATCTTACTGAAATTGTATAAGATAGCCCAGCCTAGATGTGATGCCATATTGCAGCAGCTATTACTCTCAGCAGCCCGAGCTATGCTCATTATGACTGACCTAGAATAAGGCATACTTCAAGATGAGCTTACAACAATGCACTTCTAGTATCAGTAAACATCTTTACCCGAGTCTTTACCTTTGTGATGTAAAGGTATGGTTACTTTAATTATGGCAAATTTTGTGAACCATGACATGTGTCAATCTTTAGTACTTCATACTATGAAGTTAATTACCGTGATGTCAGTCTATGTACGACCTACGACATTTTTCCTCTTCCCCATGTGCCGTCCACGTAACGTAGGTATGGGGCAGAAGTCCTTCCTTGGGGAAGGCCTGCACGTTGAGTAGTGTTTTCATGTTTCCTGCGCCAAAATCTCATGGATGAGTTAATTTTTTTAAAAAAATATTTTATTTATTGATGTTTATGTACCATGTGCAGGTGCCTCATTCTAGAGAAGTTGGAGCGTCCCGTTGCATGTAGTGAGTCCTGCAGGTCCATACATCAAAAGCTGTTTATCAAAGCTGTTTCAGCAGGTGTTTTCACTGAAGTGAGATTGATGGAGGTCATGAAGAAGCTTCTGCCCAATTTTTAGCGTCTTCCCTGTTCTACTGTTGCATGTGTCGCGATGGTGGATTTTGATTTATTTCAGATTCTGGGTTATATTTTGTCTTTATTGCCTAGATTGTTGCATAACTTAGCTAAATCATATGGTGAGAAAAGGCTTCTTGTCTGGATGAAGTCTTGCTGCAAGGGTCTGCGCCAGGCCTGCCAGGTCACGCTCTTCTTTTGCATCTTTGCAATTTTTACCCTTTCTGGTTCATGATTGTGCAAAAGGATCCTATCAGAATGCTCACCAGGTGAAATTTTAGGCGAGTTTATGGAGGCAGCAGGGCAAAGCCATAGTGCAGAGCTCAGTCACTAGTGATGATACCCAAGGAGGTGGATCCTGGTTGATGAGAATGATCCTTTTATAAAGGTCCAAATCACTACTGCACCAATGTCAAGAGTGGTCTAGTTTGACTAGCTCTGTGGGATAGATGGATGGTATGTGAGGTTTTTATTAGAGAGAAATAAAAATATACAAAAACTCACATGTAATACTGTTGGTAACTATACATAGGAAAACAACTCAGGAAGATCTATTTTACTCGAATAGCAACCTCTACATTTTGATTCAATGCCTACTGCTTGTCATAAGCAAGATATAAATAAGAAACGACATAAGTCCAACCTTCTCAAAAATGCTCTCGGGCCCAAGGAAGTAGAATTATTGACACCAGAATTCGCTAGTGGTAGACTTTTTGGTTGATTTTGACATTCTCAGGAACGATAACCGGCGATGGTTTCGCTCCATTGAGAATACCAGCGCTGACAATGGCCTCCTTTGGGTTTTGTTTGCGTTTCATGCTTTTTCTTTTAAGAGGAGCTTCTGATGCCCATATCACGATGCAAGTATGTATTTATTATCACGGATATGCAGCTGATTACTACCATTATTAGAGTCCAATTTTGATAACTTTTTGTGCCTTCATGCTTTTCGACAAGGACGATTCGGATTACACGCTATGAAGTGTTGTGATACAATTGAGATTGTGCCCCGCCTTTTGTGGTAGCTATTTTGATTTGGCGTCTGATTGATGTTCACGTCCACATGATTGTGAGTCCTAAATGGTATATTTTATCTTCTAACTTATGGTCACATCTAGCACCAGCTCACTCTCGTCTTAATTGTTAGACACAATGCTTCCGAACAAAGTGTATTGTAGAGAGAATAAGTCTCGGACCAGTATAGTTGGGAAGCATGCCAATTTGTGTTACATATTAATCTGAAAGCACGTACAAGTTAACTATGATTCATAACGGTCTATAGAACTTGCAGTAGTATGTAGTGTTCCATTCCAGCCATTGCTGTTGTCTTGGGCGATTCTATGCCATGGCATGTTGTTACCGTTACTCATGGTTCCAGCCGGCTTCCATTTCGAGAAGAACCTTGTTCACCACCCTTTGTTGTCATATGAATGTAGACATATTTATATCTTTTGTAGTTTACAGTACAGGTTAAAATAATAATGAAGAAGGACTTGGACGGAAATATGTAAATATTTATGCTCCTTATATCACAAATTCTGCTACTGAGATACTCTCGTTAATGGAAGTCCGGGTAGAAGTCAATACGACAGGGTATCTGTGAAGAATGTGTAAATAATGACTCACTTCATGTTATGCGTAGCAGGATAAGTTATTTCTCTTTTGACAGAACAACATATTCCCTACTTGGATGGCAAACTGACACTACTTGTTCTGCTGACAATTTTACTATTTAAAAAAATTACCAACTTGGACTTGTTCATATTATTTAAGTCTTTGAGCACCAAACTGAACAACACCCACCCATCTTATTCGTTGCATCGCCCTCCTGTTTTCTGTGGTTGATGTTCCATGCTCTTCCTGTGACAAATGATTGAGAATACTTTTTGACAACCAAACGGTTATTTTCGAGCAGGTTGATGTTTCTGCCAATTTATGGACCTTTCGTCGCACCTACTTCCCCCGATGGCTATGATGCAAAAAAAAATTGTTAGACTTCTTTTGTTGTGTTAATTTGCCAGAAAGGCTGCAGACGTGCATTACTTTTTTTTATCCAGCAACAACAAACATTATCGTTTTGATACGTATGTTATGTTGTCATTATAATTTATGGGAATAAACTCGGGCAGAATGTGAATCAACATAACGAAATTTCGGAAAATTACATGCCACTTGAAAATTGTTCTTATTACTGAATGAGCATTATGTAATGGGCTGCATTTTTCCATATTTCATCAGTTTATCTAAATATTCATTTATGCCCACATGCACTTCGAGTTAGCTGGTTGCAGGTTACATCCTTATACTGTATTATTACTGTCAGTGCATTTCAACTAATGTCCCCTCTCATTTTAATTAGCAAAGCGACGAGTACGTCACATACGTTGCAAATATTTTCTTGGCGGGATAGTCGTGGTCCACAAATTTAACTGTCCAAAGAAAAGTCCGATGTCGCCATCCCAATCCCTCATGATGGTACACGATATCTGTGTAAATGAAAGAGTGAACAACGTTTGGGCAACCTTCTGGAGACATGTCAATTATTCTGTCTTCCCTTACACCGTGTCTGTGTATTTACTTTATTAATCTGTTTATTTTCCCTCTCGCCCTTGGGCATCTCAGGGAATGTTGCCTTATTTCCACCATGTCAAAAACCTTTGCCTAAATGCATATGCAACTGAATTTAAAAATCCAAACTAAAAAGTGTTACAACCGACCCCGATCTCCCTTACTTGTTACGATGTTGGTTTTCAAATGCTGCGGAGAGAAAGAAGAGGATAATAATAATGACTTCTGACACAAGAGTTGATGTTTCTGGATGAATATTGTCAGCTGATGGGTTTTATTAATATGTAGAACTGATTTTGGATGCGTACCGTAGCAAGCTGTGATGAAAGGTGGAAAACGTGGGAAAGGTGTCATACTTCGAAAAAATTACCATGAGAGAAAAAATGTCAGTCTTTCGACTATGTACACTTCCTCTGTGCTGTTCAGGGCTCGAGTAGATAAGGGTACCTCGGTATCTTGTGTGTTGAACATATGACATGCTGTGCGTTGGAACACCTGCTACTTTTGCTATGCCGAAATCGGCGACTTTCACATGGCTATCAGCATTGCACAGCAATATGTTCGCTGGTTTCAAATCCCTGTGCTTAAGCATATTGCTGTGAATGTACGTGACGGCTTCCACGTTATTATCGCCTCACTATTTAAAAGTTTCACAATTAAAGTGCTGTCATTGTATAACTCTGTGATTTAAGTGTGGTTACTTCCTGTGAAGATCTGCAAGTAGAGTGGCATTTTCATACTTGCGCCGCGACAATGCTAATGGTGAATCCCACTATTTAATGCTTAATTTACTGACATGTTAGTGCAAATGCCAGATTCTGGTGGAGTTGGAATTTCCCGTTGCATGATGTACTGGATAGTGTTTCCTGATATAGTTTAAGAACTGTTTCAGCAATTGTTGTCACTGAAGGAAGATTTATGCAGGTAAAATGAAGAAGCTTTTTGCCCAATTTTCAGCATCTCCCTATTCCACTCTATCTTACTCCTGTGCGAGATCCTGTTGTATGTGTGTTAAATATATCCTGGTGGCGTGCGCCCGTCATATACAATGAAAGCATTGTATACTGATATGTAGTTAACCTCTTACCTTGAGCAGTAATGACAAATGTTCAGTTGTACACGATAAAGCGGTGAGTTCTTGTCGGATGTGTAAAATACATTAATGTTACGCGTCGC
Organism: Catajapyx aquilonaris; assembly: GCA_000934665.2. Taxonomy (NCBI): domain Eukaryota; kingdom Metazoa; phylum Arthropoda; class Diplura; order Dicellurata; family Japygidae; genus Catajapyx; species Catajapyx aquilonaris. The sequence continues at coordinate 11,491 of JYFJ02006495.1, read as the reverse complement.
AGCATGACTTCCTTGATATGGGTAGGGAGGTCGAACTGATATTGTCAACCGGTGATTGTTCTTCAGTACTGGTGACATCTCTTTACTTTTTAAATAAATGCTCAATTTATCAATTATGGGATTCACTTTCTCGTGTTATAGTAATGTGTTGTTCATTTTGTGAAAGTGGACAATGCTCATATGATTTCACGTCGTAATACATAGGTTACTATAGCCGCCCAGCCTAACTTGCCATTGACGTCATCGTTTCGCTTACCAACTCCTAGTCAACGGAAATATGCCGAACACCAGTGATAGTATGAACTGGCTACATCTGCATCACTTCTGCCGCCTTGCTCTTCATGCCAAAGCAGGCAACCTGCACCTATTCTAGATCAAGGACCCGTCTGGATGCTTACTGAACTTGTCGTTATGGACAGGAGCAGATTATTATCAATTTCTGAATATTTTGCTGCTGATCGCCAAGACGGTGTATTTGCTAACATGGTAAAGCTAGCCAAAGTCCTGCTATCACATGATATTGATGAAATAATATCCTACATTCACTCTCAGGGAGCTGTCACACCCATTTGCTTTATTGATGAGCCTAAACAGTAATATTACTGGTTAATGTTAGTTATTAATGGCATGCAATCGGATGATTCTGTCCATGATGATTCTGTCCAGGAGACCGGGGATTTTCGGCATACTTTACATTCCATTTTTTACTCGTTTATGAACAGACAAAAATGGTTGATTTTGATCTGGTACCTGAACTGGAGCCATTGCTTGAGTGTGGTTCTATTTCGAATTATTGTCTCCTCTTATAAGAACACGTCGATATTCTGTTACGTATGAGTTGCCCTCACCATATTATATTCATTCGCGTGTGTCCATGAACTTCTCTCGGGGTCACCTTTTTTGCCAGGAGTAATATTTGTATCTTGGTAAAACACTAAATAGTTATTATTATAATAATTCCTTTTCCATGTTCCGATATATTTAGGACCATCGACAGGTTCAAGTAATGCGTTTGGAGTGACCAGGTAATAAATTATTCTTGCCGATGTTTGTAATCACTAACACCATCACTGTAAAGATTGAGAATATTGTAAAGTGCTATATTTCGATTGGTGATTCATTGGTGCATTTGGTTGCATCATTGGTGTCGTCTTCTGTACTTTGCACTGAAATAATTTAGGTGAGCCGATTGTGTGAAGATGATTGGTTGAATATCAGTCCCCATCACTCTTCCGGTTGATGCCTTGATTGTTCCGGTACTGTACCTCACAAGTAGTGAGGAAACTTCACTTGATGCCCGTTGGGGGTTACTTCTCTGTGTAACTTATAGACCTTCTCACTCGTTCAAGAAGGTCACAAAATGGATGGCTTCTTATGCAGCCTTGTGAATAATGGTCGTCGCGTCGTCCGTCCTTTTTGTGTGGTTCTAAGCCTCATGTGTCACTTTTTCGACTATACGAGCCTGAGCAGATCATCCAAGAATCACGGTTGTGAAAATATGTACTTTACTGATCAGTTAATTACAGTTTTAATGGCAGCAACATAATTGGTGTCGTTTTCTGCATTTTGCAAGGAAATATTCGAGGTGTGCGGATTGTGTGAAGATGGTTAGTTGAGTATCACTCTTCCTGTTGGTGACTTTATTGTTCTGGTATCTCAGAGGTAATGGGGAAACTTCACTTGAGGCTCGTGCGGGTTAGTGTGTGGATGCTGTGAATTACGTACTTATAATCATGATTAATTTTGTCTCCAGCTCTGGTTATTTTCCCATTGTTTTGTGGAATTTTTCTACCGTGAATGTAGTTTTACGAGAAGGACCCATCCTTAAGTTTCAATGGTACTTCGTCGTATTACGTATTGGTATTGGTACATGATAGGTAGTAGGACAAAAATTAAGAGTTATTCTTCGTCTCCATGAGTCCCGTTGATCTGCTTATGTAACTCGAAGTCACTTATATCGACCTGTTGTGCCTTTCCTCAACAATGTGATCTTCACACACAAAGAGTTGGGAGTTAAGTGCCATTTATTTATTCCTACAGGTTAATATACACTGTCCGCTGTTTCAGAAGAGTAGACAATGAGTGGTACTGCTTGGGTGGGTCCAGGTCATGACAATTTGAAACTCTGATGTCCCCCATTTTGGTTCCTATAGGCTACTATTGGCCTCTTCTCTTGTGCACATTTCATATTTGACGGTAACCTGGGGAACCACTACTCGACATCCATGGTAAACATGGCGCTGTTGACACACATTGTTGCTGACACTCGATCGTTGTTAATTCCATTTCTGCCTGAACAGAGAGAGGAGGAGCAGGTCGGCCATTGTGCAATAGGGCAGCCGCTGCTAAAGGTCAGTTATTCCTGCGTATTATGTTCTCAATAACTATGTTCGTGCCGTGGCTCTGTCACAGTTATTTCGTCCGAAAGGTCATCTTGTTAAGACGTGGGGTGTGTTCTATATGCTGAGTGGTAGTGTTTGATATTCGCATGACTTGCGGAAAAGTGTGACAATGCGATGCTTGGTCACATGTACGTTTCGAACTTGCTTGATCCATGTTGTCATGTAATCAACTGGTCGTCTACACATTGTTGAAAACCTAGTAACGGTCGGGACTTTCAAACTCTCAGGAATCGAATGGAGGGCGACAATGACCACGGGGAAGGTGCTGCCTCGACCCTTGACCCCACGGAGCCTGACATCGTCCCTCATACTGGGATGGAGCTTGGAGACGGCAGTGGGGACATGACCATCGAAGAGAAGGAGACTGTGGTACCACCAGAGGAACACATGGACGTCGGAGGAGGTGACGCACCAACTAGTTCGAAAGTGGAGTTGTCCGCCCTGGCACCCTGCTTCTATCCGAGGGAATACAACCCGGATGTTCAGACACCTACCGAACCAGCGATGTACTACATGTACGGAGATCCGCTGCCTACTGTCAACCCGTATCTGCCTCCAGATGAGCTCCAGGGGGCCATGCCTCTCCTGGGTGCCTGGTGGAACATGTGGGTCATCCGTACCCACCAGAAGAGGAGCAGGTGGGGAGACAACCTAGCTCCCTTGATCCTCCTGCAGTCTCTTCCTGCCTTCATACGGTAAGAACCTAGATGAAACAAAGCCGGTTAACAATATTGTTAACAATGGGTGCACCCATAGGGTGTGGGAGGATATAGACAACCCGGGTCCACTGAACGCCTGCGGGTACGACTACGCTTGCTTCAGGCACGGAGTGAAGCCAATGTGGGAGTCGGATGAGAACAAGTACGGAGGACACTTTCGGATCCCGCTGGGGAAGAACGCTCCTCGGGACATGATCAGGGACAAGTGGATGCAGACTGTAAGTCAGCTTATTTGGAGAATTCGATTGGAAATTCATGGGGAAATATTTTATGTCGCAGCTGTTGTGCATCGTCGGTTCGGGTTTCCAGTGGTACGGCGTCCAGGTGACTGGGGCCGTCGCGGGTTGCAGGGCTAGGGGCAACAGGATCGAGGTTTGGACCGAAGATGCTGATCAGGAAGTTGCCATACGTTCCATCGGGTTAGTTTTTTTTGTTCGACTTTTTAAAAAATTAATTTCGTAGTCATTCAGTGTTAGTCTCTCGATGGGTCATCAGAGCAGCTTTCCCTCTTCGATTTCAGTATCCAGCTGAAGGACATATGGGACATCCCAAGCCGTGCCGAGATCTCCTACTTTTGCCACGCTGACATATTCGATTGCGGTCAGCAGGAGGCGATGAAGAACCCTCGTTACCGGATATGATTGACCGTTGCCACGAACTAGAGGTCCTCTCCCAGCCTGTGCCTTTTTGCAGCAATCAAAATTTCTTGTATTGTTATTCGAGGACATGTTGACTGCAAACCTACTGATTTTTTCTTCGCGATGTTTGCATGGGTTCGTGCCGAATATAATAATGTGTTATCCATACGTTTCATGTTTGAACGTGTGATTGTTCGTGACCTTGCATTGTATGTGGATGTGTCTTAATGTATGAATTTTGTGCGCATGTTATGATTGGTTGTGTGTGTTGCATGTATGTGTGAGTGAGTCTGGATCATATGCATGAGCGTGTGAGATACATATGTATGACCATATAAACATTGCTTCCAATCCCAAAAGTGAGCATTGCTTCTGACAAGGCCTGTTATTACATGGCTGTAACTTGTGGTTGTCTCCAGGTTTATAAATAATAAATAAATAATCGAAAAACCATCGATTCGCTCACTTTTTTTCTAGGCCTGCGGTTTACGGTGGGATGGTCAAAGGACATCCTTGAATGCACTTTTGGAACCTCCCAATTTTCTCAAGTTTCCATGGAAATGACCTCAACAGTGTCAACGAAAGGTCACTGTTTACTAGTTTCTGTGTAGGCCTTGCTCAAGCAACGAAGGATTTTAATGAATATAGATGGTCTTCTCTTGCCTCGTCAGTCTCCAGAAGAATATAGCTAAATATCGATATTTAATGCGTTATTGGTATTTCTGACGTGTCATGGTGTCGATATTTTTAGTACTTTACAAGTAGGCTGCCGTTCCGTTGAAGTTTGTCTGTTACGTTCTGGGAAATCAGGGCGAATCTGGGTGCCTCAGAGCAGTCATCTCCACCTGAGGATGAGCCAGACGGCAAGGGACAGGTCAAGGAAAGTCCAGGACATTGGGGTCGGAACCTACGGTGAATATGTACTGTACTGATTAAATAAGGTTCCATCCCCTGCGTGCCACCTTTTCCTCTTCTGCCAGACAAAAATGGCCGTACTTTCTGTACTCATGATGATGGCTGAGCACTGTAATGATGCTGATCTGGTGTGTCCCCCCTCTGTGCTTCCATCATCTGGAGGGTTTAGTCCATGGCACTCACAGCAACTGATTTTAATATATTAATATTACTATGTCAGTGTGTGTATTACAAAACGAGTGTGTGAACCCTTCATAGCCACATACGTAATTGTCGCATACTCTTCTACATACTGGCAGGGGATACATTATGTGAAACGTAAGCTTATTTTTATACCATTATTACATATTGTATGATATGCAAATATTTAGCGATGCATTTTCAGTCTTTTAAAATATTGCATTTACTATATACATACCAATTGAAACATTTTACTTCCGCAATTGTTGTCAACTCTTATGTAAACAAGTGTTTCAGATGATATCTGTTTTTTGTTTTTTTATCAATATGACAACGTCTTCCTCCTGGTACAGTAGCAGGCGCAGGACTTTTGTGTCGAGCTATCTTTGTGGCCCTGCACAGTTCCAGTCAGACTTAGGTCGATCCTAGGATCTAGTTGGGAGATCTGATAACTAGACGCTACACATTGAATTAGCACATTCAATAGTCTCCAATGTTATTAATAAGCCTCAAGTTGTTGGGTGGTTTGTTTGGTTGTTGTAGACAGGAATCTATCTGGTTGTTTTCCTGAAGATTGTCACCATAATTATGGTGATTGTGGTGTTTTAACATATTCCACTGCAGGGAGAGGTGTGGATGAACAGTGATTTGCCATAATATTAAACGTGCTTATCAGCATCTGATTGCTACTAGTTAAAAAAAAACTGTGTTGGTTATACAGTAATATCTTTTCAATTCACGCAAACAAACGAGGCAAGTCTACTTGCGCACATAGTTGTGTAATGCTATAGCTCTAGACGCTATATGCCTACCATACGAACAAGGGCTTCTCTGTCAGGGCAAGTCTCACATCACAAGTCCAGATCTGAAATTATGATTGCTTAAACATGTGGTGGTTCTGACAATAGGACGCGCCAATAGATGTAGTAAGAATGTTTCATTTTATGTTGGCTTTCATTCATTATATTATATACCCGGTGCTGATTTGTATATTTGGCCTTTAATTATTTTAGGCTCTCATTATCTAAGAGGAACAAAGCAGGAAGATTGATCGATCCAGACAATGATTCTCGTCGGTTGAATCTATAATTCAACCAGTTCCAACAGTCCGCCTTACCGCTTACGTCCGCTTCAGACATAAGTTCCTTCAACTTGGGACACCTTAGAATGCAATCATTGAAATTCAGTAATCACCGTAATTATTGAACTGATGCCCACATATCTGCAACGTTATTCAAGTGTCCGATTGTAGGAATATCACGAAATTGCTTCAAATGCCGCGCCCATAAATTTGACTCAATTAAAGATGGCTGCCGGACCGATCCATATGGGGGGAACATGCACCAATTTAGCACAAACATAATTAATTACTATATAATCCGCTTTATTACAAATCTAATTGATCTAACACTGTATCATAATTAACAGAAAAAACATGGTTGCATTTTACACTCCGATGCGCAGTCGTCAGCCAATCAGATGTCAGCATTTTGGTGCATCAGCCAATCCGTACTATTCCGGTCCATCTGGCGCATGCGCTTCTTCTACGTGACTGAAACGTGTGAACCGTCCCTTTGTCCCAGGCTTTGTCCATATGTCTTCCGTTAGAGTGTGGCCATGGCTGCTTCGTACGGACGTGTGCAGGACATCCTGGGGAGGATAGGCCAGGAAGACCCCCAGACCTACCTCCATATACAGGGTCACACACGTGGGGGTCGCACTCACCCAGACCCTCACGGAAATGCGGAAGGTAACGAGGGGTTGTCGACTTGCAATGGGTGGCCTGGACCTGGTCTGTAATCATTTCATGGCAGAAACAGATAAATAGCCAGAGAGACATTGATTTGACACCTTCCTAATTAAACAAACGAGTGCGCACCCACATTCGCGCAGCTTTCTTGTTGAGGCAACGTTGCCAGTTACTCCCCAGGGACCTGTAACCTTTGCGGTTCGCTCTAGGGATTTGGCAACGTCGCAAACGTCGGCGTAGCGTTGGAAATAAGTTCAGCGCATTATACACCCACTAGGACTACTAGGTCCTTACCATTAGCATTGATAATGCCAACTGTGGTGCGCCAGAAAATTTGTGTACAATGTGCTGAAATGCAGCTGAATATTTATTACAGGCGGGTAAGCTCACCCAGAAGATGGTGGACCGCATTCTGGTCATGTTTGACAACAAGATACTTGAAATGATCCAGATGGAGAGGGTTGGAAGAGAGTGTGAGTTCAAGGTGAGTCCCAAGCAGCTGTTGTTTGTGGACCAAGATGCTGAGACCTCTGCTTTATTTACAGGCAGGACAGCTGATGGAATACAATTTCTCCAATGGCGTGGCTATATTCAAGTTAAAAGATGTGGTGCTGCAAAGCCATCTCAGGGATGTTGACGCCATACCATTGAGCTGGTGGTAGTGTCTGCGAAGAGTAAGGCTAATTCTATGTATGATTAAGCATGTGTCAAAAATGTAGTCTCCAGTGGAATGTATAGTCGGTTAAAGAAGTATCTTACCAGACCAGGACTAGATATAATTTTTAGGTCTGGTCTGGTAAGATACACCTTGAACCAACTGTACTTAGGTTTTAATGCAATGCAAAAATAATTGATTTGTGTATAACTACTGATATCTTCACTACACCTCCAGAGGTTGAAAATGACATTAAGCAGTCGAAGAAGGTATTGGCGGCTGCTAATTTATTCGTCCAGGCATAAGTAAGTGGCAGGTGAGGTACAGGAATAATTTTTAAGGTACTGCGTTTGATGCAAGTTGTTTGCTTTAAAGGCCCTCTTTGGATGGTCAGGAACACTAGGGCTCAGAAGTAGAGCAGCTCGTGGATGGTACAGTGTGAGAATTATTTTTAAGCATATTAACCCTGTGGGAATAAATATGGATGAAAATTAAAAGAACTGTTGTCAATAATATTGAATTAAGGTCTTCAATGTATGCAACGTGTGACATTATCACATCAATGCCACTTGTCTGTTAATTGAAAGAAAATATATCACTATAATGATACAAAGCACATTTTCACAAGTATTGACCAATTGATAAGATGTGTACATGGAATCATTACACATAAGGTGTGATAATTTATTTCTGCAAGAATTAATTGCTCATCACAAGATATTGCATAATCTTCATATGAAGCAGCAAATAAAAAAGAAAAGAAATCAAGTGAAGTTCAAATTTCAGTGCGAGTGAATATTCTAGACTGCAATAGGTGTAAGTAGAATTATTCCCTGTATGAATAGTTCAATGCAAATGAAGAGACAAGATGCCACACCTCCCATTTTTCAGGAGAGCATTAAAAGTGTATCTTGCGCCTCTAATTAGTATGGTGTGTGAATGAAACTTACTGTTAGTGTGCCTTATAATTTATTTCTTTGTTTTCATGCCCCTTGATCGGGCCAGACCTATACAGTTGTAATCAGATAGACATGGGAAGCTCACTGACTCGAAGCGTAACCTCAAACAAAGGCCAGGTGGGTCAGCGGGGGAGGGAGGGAGGCCATTTCAAATGGTGGCGAAGGGAAGTGTACTATAAATCATTTTATATCAAGAAAAATAAAGAGTTAACAGGTTTTCCTCTCAATAGTCACAAAATTGCAGGATTTTTGTTGCCTCTAGAAAAAAAAAGAATAAAGCTTGCAGACATCGCTCTTGTGTAACTTTACAAATAACTGTAACATATTGTCCTGAGGATAGTGGGGTATGTCTTGGATATGTCTAGGTCTGGGTGTATTGAAAAGGAAACATTCATAGATTATATGGAACATTGATTGGTTGACTTTCCAGTTGCACCAGTTGCATAGTACCTCTAGATGTATTTTCATGGTCAGCTGATCGAGGAGTTTCTTAAATTTATGATTAGTCTAATGTGAGACAGTGGTAGATCAATACTAAAAAAGTCCTCCATGGCAAATTCGCGCTTGATGTATCTCTTGGTAGCTTGTAACCTGTCTAGTATCTCGTCCTTCAGTCTTTGTTCGATAATTGCAAGCAATGAAGGTAGGTCGTCAATCTCGATCAGTTTTTAGAAAAAGGTTGGAATATACTATTGCAGCTATTTCCCCAGTCTGATGCACCTTTTTGTGTCCTTTCATTGTACTGTAAAGTGTATTCAGTGTGCCTTATAATCCAGTGCACTACTTACGAAGGTCCTAGCATTATTGTCCTTCTGGAAAAAAAATTGTCGTAGGTGGTGGACTTGGGATATTATGCTATATTGGATGCATAATTATGATGATGTATGCCCTGGCCTAACCACTCAGATGTTTCCGCAGATTCTTCACGTCCGGCAGCTTGCTTCTTTTGCAGGAGATCTTGGGTGTAGAGTCGAATATGCCACTCAAGTTGTGCATTCAATTTGTAATTGTGTGCTTTATTACAAAGCATGCTTTTCGGCTTTCTAATATCACATGACCATATTTCAGCTGTGCCCTTACTCTCATATCGTGAATAGTCTCATTTTATTTCTAATGTCGCGGACCGGTGAATGCCTCGGCCTTTTGACCTTTGCACCTGGCAGTCTCTACATGTCTAGCTCACACCTCCTTCGTTATAGTGGTAGCAGGTCTTCATGGTGACCGTCGATAGTTGGGCGCCATTGACATATTCCCAGAATGTATGGAAGGGGCCAGACTAAAATATCAGTAGTGTATGAGATATTCAAATGATGCAATCAGATTGTCTAATTCCTGCATTTGTAGGTGGCTTTGTATGTGATGTGTAATACCAAGAGCTAATGGTAATACTGTGTAATGCAAAATCCTGTCACATGTTCCAATATGATCCATTAATAATAATAATAATAACAACTGGTATTGTTAACTCGGCGTAATCCACCATGAGTATCTACTTCGTGAATTAGTTGATTAGCACACAAGACATGCTGCGGATGGCCAGCCAAAATCCATGTGCTGAGAAGTACTGCTTTCAATTTCTGTCTCTGAAGTCACGTTGTTTATGTTGTACGTTATAATATATGCCCTAAGCAGCGAATCAAGTGATTTTCTGATCCTTTTTCTGTGACGAATTCATCCTCCCAGTGTCACCAATACGCAAGCTGCCTTCGTCAAATCTACGTTTGGTCAGCCTGAGGGGCTTCGTAGAATTTCGTATGTCAATATTGCTAATAAGATCAACCAGAATTTTACGAAGGATTATGATCCACATTTCGTAAACCGTATAATGTAGGACCTACATCTCGGCAGGGCACAGCATCGCTTTTGAGTGTTCAGTCACGCAAAATGGCGTCGCGTCGTTGATATTCTGCCCTGTCAGTTTCTTACATGGCATGACACATGAGTTGGACTGTGTTTTACTCCACCCTCCGATTGATTGTGGGTGATATGGAGTTAACGGGCTCTATATTGCATCAAGTATTGTATTGATGGATATGTGCAATTCGTGAAAGGTGTGCATGTTGCACCAAAATGTCAGTGGTGCACTAGCATATACCAGATTTTCAAAGCCACTGGTGGTACCACCCTAGTGAGGCGACTTGTATGATACTCTGCCTTGTCAAGACCATTTTGTAACACTGGAATTCAACCACGTTCATGGATGATGAGAGTAAATGATGAGGACCAGGAAGGATTAAAAAGATGTTTCACCATGACTGAAGGAGCGTAAAGATGTTAGACAAAGTTTGCATTCTACTGCTCTTGTTCTTCACACCGTGGACTGGATTGTCGTCTGGTTCCTTTCAGACACTGTCATCCCTTCTGGAATGTTGTTTGATGCTGACTTTTCCTGCTAATGATACAGTATGGACCATCCCATACCTTGTTGAGTTTACCACTGATGCCTGTTGGACAATGTCGTTTGTGTAGGTCGCCTTCGTGTAGTTGTTTTGTGCGAAAACTACGATCGTGATTTTTCTTCTGATTCGTGTGGATTCCAAAGGCGTTCTAAAGAGTGATAACAAAGTTTTAGATGAAGTGGCTCAACATATTTGACTTTATGCGTCTAATAACATCATAGAAATGGAAATTAATAATCCTTTATTTCATGTATCACAGCGAATTCAATGTTTCAATAGTCTGAAGGAGACCACGGGGTGTTGTAGAAAGGTGAGTCAACCTGTTCACCACTCTGAGGTACAAGAAGGGCGAGATATAGTGGGCCAATGGCAAGCAGATTGGTCAATCTCACACTCTTAAATACTCATCATAACGCGGATGTGGTCTTTTTGCAGGGTCACTGGCTTGTGTCACGCTCTTCCGTCTAGTTGAACACCTCAATCAGGCCTCGATGGTCAGGAACAACTTATCTAAACTCGCAGGAATTGTTGGGGAAAGTTACATAATAAGTAACCGTCCGCAATTAAGGGCTATTTATTCCCTAAGCCGGAAAGGTCTTTTTGGGGGTACGGAGACGGACAAAGGAAGACACCAGTCTTGCCTCTCTTTTTTCTCTTCTGGTTTCTGTGTGTCTCTCTAGCCCACGTTCATACCTTCTAATTAGTTTCATCCACGAGGGCCGGTCGTCATACAGCGAAGTGTAACCGGAATCGACATCGAATTTTATGTAATTTTACTATCGGTGCGGTGCGGTTTTTCTCTTCCTTTTTGAAGCTACACAGGAGATTTTTGGAATCCCTTCACTAACGTGCCAAGCTGTTACTAATTATGGCA